>JAOYRR010000248.1:0-260244 GCA_038994665.1 Podotricha telesiphe
CACTATTTTTATAGTATAGTGAAGTAATAATAATATTCTTGTATTAGTTGCACCGACTTATTTTAAATATAAATGTAATAAAAAAATATATTCTTGGATTTATTAACATTGAAATAAAAAGGGTCAATCTCACTCTTTTCCCGTTCAGCAGGATAGGTAGAAAAAATCTAGTGTTAAGACACTATACTTTGTGCCCGATTCCGAGACATTGCGTGTTGAATATATAATCATTCCTCCGAGTGGAAATCGAACCCTCCAACCGCCGCGTTTACCATCAGAGGCAGTCAAACTGCGCCACAAAGAAAATACAGGTGGAGCTACTAAAAATTATTATCATCTGTATGATGCTAGTCACTATACAAATGCCATCGAGAGATGAATTTGTAATCTTTCAGAATCAAATACAGTTATTTTCATATTCTTTAAATGTGTAATTCTCTAATAATGTAGTTATGTGTTTAAATCTCAAAATATGATTTTAGTTATTTTAAATTATATGGATTGGGAGATTTTTTGGCAAATAAAAGGTATCAGACGGCTGTAAACTATAAAGAGGCTGTTTTAATCTTGATAACCTTCGTTTTCAAACGACGGATATATAATTTTGTTTATATAAAGTTAATCTACCTTTTTAACCCGGATCTGTCTCTTTTCAAAGATAATACCACTTGAAACGGTAAATCTGTCAATTATATTATAGAGAGAGGTTGAATTCAGCGACTGAAATGTTTTAAATACTGTACCTATAAAATATTTTTAATAGATCATTTTATAAACTGATATAAAGACAGAGAGTTTTTGTTTATGGTTAATAGTCTATTACTAGCCTAACCTAGTTACTACACTTCTCCCTCTTGACTTACAACTAAGCATTTTATAAATAAACCATAAAACAAAAATAAAGCAATTACAAACAAAGACAAGTTAAAATTCTACATATTATCAATAATAACGCCACTTACGAGTTCCTCGCTGAGTGCTTGTACCGCCATTAAAAGGTTTTTTTTATTATAAAATATATTTTATGACTTAAATTAAAAAAAAAAAAAAAAAAAAAAAAAAAAAAAAAAAAAAAAAAAAAAAAAAAAAAAAAAAAAAAAAAAAAAAAAAAAAAAAAAAAAAAAAAAAAAAAAAAAAAAAAAAAAAAAAAAAAAAAAAAAAAAAAAAAAAAAAAAAAAAAAAAAAAAAAAAAAAAAAAAAAAAAAAAAAAAAAAAAAAAAAAAAAAAAAAAAAAAAAAAAAAAAAAAAAAAAAAAAAAAAAAAAAAAAAAAAAAAAAAAAAAAAAAAAAAAAAAAAAAAAAAAAAAAAAAAAAAAAAAAAAAAAAAAAAAAAAAAAAAAAAAAAAAAAAAAAAAAAAAAAAAAAAAAAAAAAAAAAAAAAAAAAAAAAAAAAAAAAAAAAAAAAAAAAAAAAAAAAAAAAAAAAAAAAAAAAAAAAAAAAAAAAAAAAAAAAAAAAAAAAAAAAAAAAAAAAAAAAAAAAAAAAAAAAAAAAAAAAAAAAAAAAAAAAAAAAAAAAAAAAAAAAAAAAAAAAAAAAAAAAAAAAAAAAAAAAAAAAAAAAAAAAAAAAAAAAAAAAAAAAAAAAAAAAAAAAAAAAAAAAAAAAAAAAAAAAAAAAAAAAAAAAAAAAAAAAAAAAAAAAAAAAAAAAAAAAAAAAAAAAAAAAAAAAAAAAAAAAAAAAAAAAAAAAAAAAAAAAAAAAAAAAAAAAAAAAAAAAAAAAAAAAAAAAAAAAAAAAAAAAAAAAAAAAAAAAAAAAAAAAAAAAAAAAAAAAAAAAAAAAAAAAAAAAAAAAAAAAAAAAAAAAAAAAAAAAAAAAAAAAAAAAAAAAAAAAAAAAAAAAAAAAAAAAAAAAAAAAAAAAAAAAAAAAAAAAAAAAAAAAAAAAAAAAAAAAAAAAAAAAAAAAAAAAAAAAAAAAAAAAAAAAAAAAAAAAAAAAAAAAAAAAAAAAAAAAAAAAAAAAAAAAAAAAAAAAAAAAAAAAAAAAAAAAAAAAAAAAAAAAAAAAAAAAAAAAAAAAAAAAAAAAAAAAAAAAAAAAAAAAAAAAAAAAAAAAAAAAAAAAAAAAAAAAAAAAAAAAAAAAAAAAAAAAAAAAAAAAAAAAAAAAAAAAAAAAAAAAAAAAAAAAAAAAAAAAAAAAAAAAAAAAAAAAAAAAAAAAAAAAAAAAAAAAAAAAAAAAAAAAAAAAAAAAAAAAAAAAAAAAAAAAAAAAAAAAAAAAAAAAAAAAAAAAAAAAAAAAAAAAAAAAAAAAAAAAAAAAAAAAAAAAAAAAAAAAAAAAAAAAAAAAAAAAAAAAAAAAAAAAAAAAAAAAAAAAAAAAAAAAAAAAAAAAAAAAAAAAAAAAAAAAAAAAAAAAAAAAAAAAAAAAAAAAAAAAAAAAAAAAAAAAAAAAAAAAAAAAAAAAAAAAAAAAAAAAAAAAAAAAAAAAAAAAAAAAAAAAAAAAAAAAAAAAAAAAAAAAAAAAAAAAAAAAAAAAAAAAAAAAAAAAAAAAAAAAAAAAAAAAAAAAAAAAAAAAAAAAAAAAAAAAAAAAAAAAAAAAAAAAAAAAAAAAAAAAAAAAAAAAAAAAAAAAAAAAAAAAAAAAAAAAAAAAAAAAAAAAAAAAAAAAAAAAAAAAAAAAAAAAAAAAAAAAAAAAAAAAAAAAAAAAAAAAAAAAAAAAAAAAAAAAAAAAAAAAAAAAAAAAAAAAAAAAAAAAAAAAAAAAAAAAAAAAAAAAAAAAAAAAAAAAAAAAAAAAAAAAAAAAAAAAAAAAAAAAAAAAAAAAAAAAAAAAAAAAAAAAAAAAAAAAAAAAAAAAAAAAAAAAAAAAAAAAAAAAAAAAAAAAAAAAAAAAAAAAAAAAAAAAAAAAAAAAAAAAAAAAAAAAAAAAAAAAAAAAAAAAAAAAAAAAAAAAAAAAAAAAAAAAAAAAAAAAAAAAAAAAAAAAAAAAAAAAAAAAAAAAAAAAAAAAAAAAAAAAAAAAAAAAAAAAAAAAAAAAAAAAAAAAAAAAAAAAAAAAAAAAAAAAAAAAAAAAAAAAAAAAAAAAAAAAAAAAAAAAAAAAAAAAAAAAAAAAAAAAAAAAAAAAAAAAAAAAAAAAAAAAAAAAAAAAAAAAAAAAAAAAAAAAAAAAAAAAAAAAAAAAAAAAAAAAAAAAAAAAAAAAAAAAAAAAAAAAAAAAAAAAAAAAAAAAAAAAAAAAAAAAAAAAAAAAAAAAAAAAAAAAAAAAAAAAAAAAAAAAAAAAAAAAAAAAAAAAAAAAAAAAAAAAAAAAAAAAAAAAAAAAAAAAAAAAAAAAAAAAAAAAAAAAAAAAAAAAAAAAAAAAAAAAAAAAAAAAAAAAAAAAAAAAAAAAAAAAAAAAAAAAAAAAAAAAAAAAAAAAAAAAAAAAAAAAAAAAAAAAAAAAAAAAAAAAAAAAAAAAAAAAAAAAAAAAAAAAAAAAAAAAAAAAAAAAAAAAAAAAAAAAAAAAAAAAAAAAAAAAAAAAAAAAAAAAAAAAAAAAAAAAAAAAAAAAAAAAAAAAAAAAAAAAAAAAAAAAAAAAAAAAAAAAAAAAAAAAAAAAAAAAAAAAAAAAAAAAAAAAAAAAAAAAAAAAAAAAAAAAAAAAAAAAAAAAAAAAAAAAAAAAAAAAAAAAAAAAAAAAAAAAAAAAAAAAAAAAAAAAAAAAAAAAAAAAAAAAAAAAAAAAAAAAAAAAAAAAAAAAAAAAAAAAAAAAAAAAAAAAAAAAAAAAAAAAAAAAAAAAAAAAAAAAAAAAAAAAAAAAAAAAAAAAAAAAAAAAAAAAAAAAAAAAAAAAAAAAAAAAAAAAAAAAAAAAAAAAAAAAAAAAAAAAAAAAAAAAAAAAAAAAAAAAAAAAAAAAAAAAAAAAAAAAAAAAAAAAAAAAAAAAAAAAAAAAAAAAAAAAAAAAAAAAAAAAAAAAAAAAAAAAAAAAAAAAAAAAAAAAAAAAAAAAAAAAAAAAAAAAAAAAAAAAAAAAAAAAAAAAAAAAAAAAAAAAAAAAAAAAAAAAAAAAAAAAAAAAAAAAAAAAAAAAAAAAAAAAAAAAAAAAAAAAAAAAAAAAAAAAAAAAAAAAAATTTCTACATATTATTTCTATATATTTCTACATTGAAATTCTTATACGCTTATAACTACTTATTTTTCTTTTTAACATCTCTGTAGAGAGATTTTCATAAATTTCTACGAGTACTACCCAAAAAAATATTTCCACGAACAATCGTTGGTAACATTTAAACCTATGTTATAATTTGCCGTCTGAAAATTATGTAAGGTATGACTGACTTTAAGATTACGTGGAAGCAATTAACCTGACCGTACATCAGTCAGCGTACCGCACTTTCATGTCGACTGAGTCATGTAGCGCCCAACATATATCACAGTTGCCTGTAGTTTCACAGAACAACAAATGATTCAGAGCAGTCTTCGCGTGAAATTAAAAGGGTGTATAATTTCATATTAGAATGGAGAACTAGTCTTGACACCAAGATATTTCTACCTTTTTAGATTGGTGTGCAGGTTTTTTAATTGTAAACCTAATAACATAGCTTTAGTTTTTATTGATTTCCTGAAATACGATAGAGAATACGATAGTCAATTTCCTTAGTGTGGGAATAAAAAATGTTAAAAAATACTTGGCAAACGATTATTCGTAGAATAATCTTTGGGTAGACATATGTAAAAATCTCTGTACAGAAATGCTAACAACAAATATAAGTTGTAATAAGCGTATAAGAATTTCAACGTAGCTGGATGTAGAACGCATGGCTTAGCGGTCAGAGCGCTTGAACGGTTTTCAAGAGGCTCAGGTTCAATCCCGCTGCGTTCAAATTTTTATACGTTTTCTAAATATGTCTTTTTCTAACGAACTCTTTCCCCACTTTTACTTTCGTACTAAGAGACCTGCTGTCCACCGCAATCATCAATAATTTAGAGCTTCAACTAACAGACTTTGACTATGTAATATGATTAAATAATAATGAACAAGGGGCGATATCGAGATGCCCTCGCACACAACTCATACGATTATCCGTTTTATCAAAATCAAAACGCTATTGAACAATAAATATAAAAACTTAAAGATTGTAATCCTAGTTAAAATGTTATCTAGCGTAAACGATAAAATGTATTATCGAAAGAATTTTCCAATGAGTGAACCGCAACGCGACGCTGACCACGTAAATTTAAATATAATAAGGTAACATTATGGAATGACCTTTATAATACTACAGACCTTTAATATATTATAAAACATTTGATTATGTGGGAACCTCAATCAGTTTTAGATATTAATTTTAATAAGCTTTCGGTTTTCAAATTTCATTTAACCGTGTATCTAAAAAAAGCTTGACGCTTGTAATATTTCGGAACTGGGTTACTTATAATTGCGAATCGTCTATAATCGTTTTTTTTTGTCCTCAACAATTTTTATTTTTATTATTCCAAAGTAGTACAAAGCACAAATCCATTAAGTTCACATGAATATACTTCAAAATCTATGAAATAATGTTTTATGTAAATATTTAATATTTTCGTTTTTCAAGCTATATGTGGCTCTGAAACCTGGGCGGAAAGTGAAAAAAAAAACCTTTTTAAAACATTATTTTCTACATATATTTAGTATTTATTTACATATATTTACTTAAAACTAATGAACGGGGTATTTCTTACATTGTAATAATCAAATAGACTAACTTTGTAGTGAACAAGTGGTGACGAGGAGTGTGATAACACGTGATTAGTGAATATCACTCTTTTACCACTCATGCAGCTCGTTTTCATGCACTATTTCCGCCTTAAAGGCCTCTGGTGTTTACCTATAAGTAATTTGTCAATACTAACCAAAAATCTCATTGAACCTTTCTATAATTTTATATTTATTTAATTTTAATACAACTTATTTCGTCGAAGAAGTATTTGAACTCACAACCATTGTTTTCTCGTATATATAATATATAAATTGTGCTTGTTTAGACTTTATTATACATATTATTTCCATCTCTACTTTCAGCAGTTTCAACTGCAAACGGTAAATCGTCTCTGTTCCTTGCAAGAACTAGAACTCTTGTAAGAACCTATCAAATAATAATAACGGCTAATAGATTCGTCTGAACGTTTTCAGTCAGTCTCTCACAGTTTTATATACTTATCCAATTGAATTCATATAACTTTTTTATCCAGAATAAGACCAACATTTCTAACAAATCATTAGCTTCAGACAGTCTTTATGAGAATAATCTTAATTGTACTGTAAATATTTGCACCGACACGTCTAATCTTGTTAATGTTAGTCGTGGCGATGGGATGGTATGGGAATGTGAAAATTGTGAAATTTCATTAGGAATTGCTTATGCGTGGGTAATTCTCGCTACTAAACACTGTTTGTTTATATTATCGGCTAACTGGACATGACGCTCGCGGACTGTAGCGCAGACGTGAGGCTATTTCTCTATTAAAACATAATATTTTTCCACTTTTATACTATTTCCCGAAAAACAGAGTAGTTAGAGAGAACTTAGTGTCGAGACACTCCGTTTTCTGCTTTGCCTTCTAAATCGGGACATTACATGTTGAGTGTCGAGAGTCTGTCGCCCTTAGTCTTGTTAGAACAGAGAAACTTAAATAATTTAAATATAATAACTTCTCCCAATAGAAATCCAACCCACAATAAACCGTGTATTAGGCAGGCCGCAGGCCTAATCTGCCACTATAGTCTCAATTGTAATATGGTAGTACCAATTTAAAATGTTACCATATTTGTACGGCATTGTAGAACAGACAGACGAACGGTGGACGAAAGAGTGATTATACTTAATACTTGCTGAATGAGGTACAAGAAATTAACCTTTTTGCCGCATTTGGCTATATAATATATCGGTTCTACCAACCACCATACAATATCCCTAAATATGTACTTGGAAAGTGGAGAATGCAATGATAATAGGACATTAAATATTAATAAACAAATGTAAATTTGTCGCAAGTCTGAGACATCTTCGAAATTATTTAAATACAGCGACTCATAGCCTAAGTATGAGTCCTTCACAGCGCGACCACCAAACGTCGCGTCGTTACAATCAAAATACCTATTTGTTACAAACTAAAATAAGGCATTAAACAAATTAAAATTCCAGCTATGTATTTTTAGTTATTTACTCAGTTCCCTACACATTTTGATCACGTGAGAGTAAAAATAAAAAGAATGGTCAAAGGAATCTTACACGTGTATTTTTTCTGAGTGTCTTTAAAAATAAAATTACAATAATAAACATTTAAACTCTATATACATGACAGAGTGCACATACTTTAATTATTTATTCAGAGACATTGTCCATTTTAGAATCATTTATTGGCTATAAATAAAGAGAACTCATCAAGACGGGTGGGATGATCTAAGGATGAATTTTGACATAACCAAAATTATGTGTAATGTAAATACCCTCGAGACCTATGGTTGTAAGGTGCGCTGTGCTTGAGGTTGTACAGGGTTATGTGTATCTTAGCCAAACTATAAACTTGGCCCCCACAACTTTGAAAACGGCGCGCAAATAATATGCCTTGTCTGACCCGCATTGCCTTAAAATTATTTTAATTAGTGCGCACTACATACCATGACCTACAAAGACGAAACGTGGATAGCACCGTAGAGCTGGTCTACAAATCAAAGGTCAGTCAGCAGTCAGCGAGCGATGAATCGCACTTTTCTTGGAGTTTCTCTCTTCGACGCAGGTGGCTGGCAGCGGATGGACGCGAGCTGGCCAGGATCGGGATGGTTGGTGCACTATCAGGAAGATTTGTTGAGCAGGATGGCAACAGGCTGAAATAGATTATTTGCATAGATTAAGATGAAGGTTGTCAATACAATATTTTTTTTTGATTTAGCTGTTTTTTTATTTATGTTAAATATTTGGGATAGAATTTTTACACAAATTTGGCCTAAATAGGTCTCTTAATCACATTTCAGATTAAAAACAAACATTTCGCCATATTTCCTTAAGCCAATCCTTTCCTTTCATTAACGTCATCCGTGGATTGATTGTTTTAGAAGCTCTTATGAGAAATGCGGGTACAAAATTTAAGAGTTGTTGCTTATAACAGGTTAATAAGAAATTTCTTTAAGCAATTATTTTGTATGATTACAGATAGGTTTGTAAGATATATTTTTATTTTTAAGATAACCTTGGTTTACATGTGACCACTGAAGGATTCGAAACGTCATATTTAAAAATGTAATTTAATCAGAAAAGTCACGAACATCTAATAAATTGATTGATTGCTTACATTGATTGCTTAGTGAAATACACTCTTAGAACTCTTTAAGATTTGAGTCGTATTTAAACTCATGAATTTAAATACGACTCGTTAACTATGTTTCGTTATATTACAATTTTTTCAGATTTGGTTAGATGAAGTGCCAATTCCACTACTTATATGTAGTCGTACCGTAGAATGAGATATCTTTGCTCTTGTATGGGTATGGCGGACTGCGCAGTCATCCTGTCTTTACTGCCGGATATCCGGGAAAATGGTGGGTGGGACCTGCGCCTGCTACATTTTTTGGAATTTTTGAGTTCGTTTCTATTAGATATCAAATTGAGGCATTGGCTAGGAAAACCTATATCTGGAGATTTTTGTTCAACTTTAAGGTTCGGTTGGTCGTGTCTGACATTTCTTAATACTGAACTATTGGGGCTTTTGTGTTGCGATTTTTATGTGTTCCAAATATTCGTTGTAATTTAATCAGCTTCAACACGCTCTTGGCTTTTCATTGAAGTGTCAGTGTCTCGTCTTTCACTTCACTTTGACTCTTTTTATGACGTGTACTACTAAATATTTTTTTTTATATTTTTCTAAAGAGAAAAACCAAATGTATAACTTGTTGAACACAAAACTATAGTACATCCACATTTCTTGCCATACTTCACAATTTATTGATACACATTAAGATGAGTAAGTTGCAACAAAGACTAGATTGTTGCATCGTTTATGAAGACATGGGATAAACCAGCTTAATACGAGGATGCTTTAACAATAAGCCATTATGCTGGAACAGGTTAACAGCTCCGAGGAATCCCCGAGGTGAGGCAACCCGCAACCATGTTATGAGGAAAATGAAAAACTAATATAATTATATAACATTTCAGTATTGATGCGTAAATGATGTATATTAAAATTACAAGGCATATAAAATGTTGAATTTTAGTCAAGGGAATGATAAAATATATATTATTTTCTTATTTTCATTTTTTCACTTTTCAAAAATATAAGCTATATATTACATTGCGTAATTTTAGTTACAATATTTTCTTTTTTTATTCCTGGAACAATGGCACCTATACACATGTATTACTTATGGTTATATGATTTTTTTATCCCTATAATGATTGCTAAGATTGTATTTCAAATAGTGTCATGAGTTACAAAATAGGAAAGCAGCAATCATGTGTGGAAATTTTGTAAATGTCAACGGACTGAATGGAAAATGTATATTTCATATTGTTATATTGGCTTAATTATTCCGGATATACGCTTTATTGTAAATCCTGAAAATCTCGTCTCGTAGTATCTAACTGTAAGATATAATAAATTAGTAGTAAAATATTAATCTCACGGTGTGCAGTGCTGTATTTTTCAATTCAAGTTTTTTCATTTGATTTTTTATTTGTAGACAAATATGTAAATTGTTATCTTGTGACGGCCATATTGAATTTATAATTACATTCATTATATGTCATTGCTGTGTCAACGAAACTTAAGGTGCAGGTTTCCAAATATAAATTGAATCATTAATTTTAATCAAATTTAACCCGCAACATTTGATTGTAAATAGTCAAACAAAAATATACCGGAGCCGTCGATTAAATAAAAAACCTCCAAAAAGAATAGATCATGTATTTTACTATCTTAATAACCTTAAGTTATTGATTTTTTTTAGTCAACGCCGCGTTTTATTACTAGAGCGGGAAAATAAAAATAATTTAAATATAATCATTCCCCGGAGTAGGAATCGAACCCACAACCTTCACGCTTACAGACGCTGTGACAATATAACTCGATGGTTAATGTTATTAATAACAGTTTAATAGTTTCAAACGATGTGGTAAGTTACTAAATCTAGATAAACAACAAAGCGTTGCCTTAGTTACGTATATGTCATTTTATGTAAACACATGGTAGTGTGTGTTATATTCTTATAAGAGCTTCTCTTCTTTAGAGCTTTCAGCTCGAATACGGTCTGAAATACGGTCAAAATATTGCTCAATTTCAACAATTTTCTAATTCTTACTATCCGTAAACAAAAAAATTCTGTGATCTCCCTTTGCGTACAGCTTAAATAGTTGTTTTGATTTTACCACTCTATCCCTTTTTAAATTATTATTTGAATTTTTTAACCAGTCTCGTCAATCGACCAGTTTAGTATCTTATAAGCTGCAATTCCTAAGTCATCATTTAAAATTCACAGGATTTCTTCGAATTCTCCCCCTTACGGCTTTGATAGTGTTTTTCGTACAAACACTACGTAGACGGTCAGATCTTTTGCTGTCACAAACAAGGAGGTTTTATTGTATCTACCAATAGCCCGGTATACAAACATTTGATTAATACTAGGCGTATGCAGGATTTTAAAAAAATATATTTGTCACCATACCTACTTTATAGAATGCAATCAGTGCTTTCTCTTTATAACCACACTTCATTTTAATATAACAAAATATTTTACAATATTAGAAAAGAAGAAAACACAATAAACAATCATATAAAAATGACAGATTATAAATTAAAAAGTAATATTTGGTTTGTTTTTAATTATAACAGTAGTCAAGGCCAGACTAAGTATATATTTTCGTCGGACAACATAAAATTACCGAGTCCAATATTTCAGCAAGTGGCGGGTACGGAGAAGCAGTAGGGAAGGAGGAGAAGTAGACGGTAGAAACGAAACGGTCTTCTAGTATAGTGTTTATACTTTCCACATCAGAAAATTATTATACTCCGAAGGACACTTAAATTTCTCACAAATGTCAACGATATTTGTTAAAATTTCGGAATAAAAAAGAAAGGTATAATGATAAATGTTATAATATCTAGCTCGTTTAGAAACTTCTTATCTTTATTCTTAGCTAAGTTAAGTAACAGGAATACAATAATGAAATAATTCAGATATAGTTAGCAAAAGGTACCACGTGTGTGTAGTGTTTAGACAAAATCATTAAAAAACATCGAGTTCTCATATAAAATCTCTATGATAAAATCCATTCCGCATACACGTGTACACCTTAACCTGCACAATATAATATATACGAGTAAGGTTATTCAATGACCTATTTATCTTTAAAACTATTTGCCATCCCACAGTACTGAGTGGCTTGTATTTGTTTTTGTATGATACCAGAGGTCAGCGGTTCGATGCTCACACGAGGCACTTCTGTTTTTTAAGTAAAAAATCATATTTAGTTTTTCTTAAAGGGAAACCGATATTTTGTCTGTTTTTAAGACGAAAGCCATTTATAGTTTAATTTTTTTCAACAGCAATTATCATTATGCTATATTATCTAATTACCTATTACTAAATTTATTGACTTAATATTAATTTATTGTTATAAAATCACACTCAGCCTAGCTATAAAGGAGTAGCTAATGAACTTGTAATTTAAAATTGATTACATTGATATTTATTTTATGTTAAGTATTAAAGAAATTCTCTATTATGTTTTAAAAATATATACGATATCTGGCACAATTTGTGATAATGATCGACGATCGACCGATGCGGTGTGTCGACGTCACCAGCTGTCATCTTGGCTATTATATAAACTATATATCACTACAATGTGTAGGAAAAACAGTTTACATAGTGTGGAAAAGAGATGAGAGTAGAGTGCGTAGGACGACGGTTTCACTAACTTGTTAATAAAAAAAAAATGATTAGCCATAGATTTTTTTATTACTTTGCGTACCAGATAAATATAGACAAACACACACACACACACACTCACACACGCACCCTCACACACTACATACACACATATATATATATACTCGTATATATATATAAGTATATATAAGTTCGTGATATGCTGCCAATAATGTCAGTAATTTTTCATCTGAGTAAAGTTCGATTCGTCAAGCTTTGGTTCTGTATGTTTTCATTGTGGAACAAAATCTAAGCAGTTTTAGTTATAGTTGTTTTCATGTTTATTTCATTCATTTCTTGTTATTTATAGGTTACTTTACTTTGTAGGCTTCTAGTACTTATAACCATACAGTAATAAAATAGATCCTTATGTCTAACGAAAGATGAAATCTTTGCAACATTTAATAAAATTCGTGTCTGCCGCCTTCTGTTGAATATTAGGTTAGGTTAGAATATATCCGTTAAAATATATTTATTTAAAATGAGTAATCGGTAAAATTAAGCCACTTAACATTATTTGTGAGAAAACCCCCAGTAAAAGAAATTCATTGCGTGATTTGTAATATTACTCATGAAAATTCTATAGAAATGTCTCTGAACCTTTTCTTTTATTTTCTAGTAACATTTAATGACTTTTGAAATATTATTGATTACTTTAAATATATAATGATGACTTGGCGGTATGCCTGCCGGCCTTTGCATAATCACCTTCAGACTTCAGTATCCAAACAGTAGACTAGAAAAAATATTTTTATATACACAAAAATATGAAAAATATGCGCATATTTAATTAGTTGTCGCTGTAGTCTGTGTGTTTACTTACATTTTTTAGAAAATTATATAAAAATGTTAGCTTTGTAGTACTCCTTGTAACTCCAGCAGTGCATTTTCAATTGGATACTTGGTGAGTAACGGAAGAGTCCTATATATAGCTAATAATTGATTTACTATAATCAGTTCATTTCTATCACGTATTTCATGTCAGGAAGGAAGTTCTTTTTTTCGACATAAAAAAGGTTTTGTCTGTTGAATAAATACTTTAATATAATGTAACTTCTGAATCCCCCCATTTGGGCATTTGCAAGGCATGAATTTTGTATTGGCATCGTCATCATTTTACATGTCGTCACACGTTCACGGTCTTGTTATGTGCAAAAGAGCGTTATCGCTGCCGTCACACGCGTATATGTCGTAATCAATACTTAGATAGGCGATGATTCAAACCTGTTCAGCCAAAATATTACTCATTATGTTTAATTATCTAGGTATGTTATAATGTACAAGGTGCCAGGTGTTGGATGATAGGTGATATTTAAGTTAAATTGTTTTCAGGAAAAAAATAATGTCAAGTTTTTTTTTTATAAATAAAAAAATATTGGGTGCAGGACTATATTCTGTAACTTTACATTTATGTCTCTGGGCAAATTGTCTCTGCCTGTAGCGGGTCATTATGGAAGACTTGGGCGCATCCAGTGGTCTCGGCTAGTGGCGGTCGAAGAGTAGCACCAAGAGATTTTAGTGGAAAGTCAGCTGTCATACATCAGCTAGGTTGCAGTCTCATATATATGCCGATATATGCGGAAGACAATTTCAAGAAACAAGACCTTACCCCATTCAAGCAATAGATATGAGACGTATGAAAAAACAATGGCAATAAAATGTAGTATAATTATTTTATAATATATAAAAGTATTAATATTTTAAGTATATAATTTATGACATTATTATAAATTTTACCATGTAGGGCTTGAACTTGAACATCGTGTTCCATGTCTAGTTCTTCTAGACACGTCACATATAATCGATTGAACAGTACTTCTTTTACCTGTTTGATCGTCGCGCAATAACCGCCATGTAGCTTCATAAAGAGTGTTATGTTTCAGAAGACCACACGCAGAAATTGAAAATTTGTTTGCAATATACTATAATTACAAGCAATTTATCTTAGTACAAGAAAAGTGATAAAAAACTTAAAAACCCAAAAGTAAACTGAATTAAGAAAGGGTTAGTACTAATGTAGCAAAATTGAATTCTATTAGATAAAAAAGCCAGCGTGGGGCAGCGTCTCACTGTCAACGTAATTGGTTGTGGGTTCGATTCTCACTGGGTGGAATAATTGTATTTTAAAAAAAAAAAAATTCCGTTTTGGTACCTAAGACATAGAGTGGCGTTGAGTAACGCCAACACGCAATCTCACGATATTCGTGGAGAACGCGGTAGAGTGGAAAACGGAGTGTCACTAAGTTCTCTCTAACCACCCTGCTGCGAGGAGAAAAGCGTAAAGCTGATAAAAACCTTAAAAATATTCATATGTCTCCATCTAATAAGCTTGATTTAACCAACGAAAAAATATTATAAGTTCAGTAGTAGCTAAAAAAGTTTCGAATTAGGTGTCTGTAGTGATCAAAACAAGCGCACATATGTAATGTGAATAGTGAACACAACAAGTGTGACAGACAAAAACTAATTAGAAATAGTGTTTTTTTGCATGTCTTCTAAAATCACTCTTCATAATTTATTACTTTTGAGAGTGCAAACGTAGTGAGTTAAGATTTCTTTTTTGTTGGAAAAGACCAAGTCGGTATTTATAATTTGTTTCGACGCTATCATCACTTGGTAATAGGATTTGTTACTTACAAAAGATGCACTAGGCAAGCCCAACTCAATGGGGTCGACTTCGAGTACTTGTCTAATTTATTGATTATTATTTGTAGCATCTCGTATTTCCAACATTTCTATGAATTTTTTTACCAGTTAACTAAGAGACTCCGTTCTTCAACTTCCATCTATTTTTAAAACAGTGCGTGTTGGGTGGCGGAACTCAACGCCTCAGTTTGTCTTATCAGATCGGTCATTTATATAGCTATAATAATTTTAATGTTGGATTGCAGTTGTATTACAAATTATATAGTTGGTTATCTTAAAATCACATATTTTAGATAATGCTACCGGTGTAAAGTCCGCTGATTCAATTTGTTATTTGTAACGCCGAATTATTAATATTAAACATTATGTATTCATAATTCACAATTTTTGACAAGGTTTTATTATTGAAGATCCAAGTCTGTGCTCCATGTGATAGGCAGGATAGTATACTAGAATCCATGCCTTACAAGACATCCATACGATACAAGAATCCATAACTTTTTACTTTAGTTTCTTTGAAGCTCTAGTATTTTTCCATGAGTCTTGAACACTCTACATAATCAACAGGCATTTGGTTTATTTGAATCGGGATTTATTTTACCCTTGTCTTTGCATTTGGTATTCCTTTTCTATCCCAGTCTTAGTTATTCATTATATGTTGTAGTACAGCTATAAAAATTCTAAGCGAGAGTTTATCTCCTTGTTTGATCCCTATCCATCTTATGCGACTTGTGCTTTTATTGTAAATGTTTTTAATTATGTCAATGTATTTGTACGGAAGGTTCTGGTGTTCTAATTCTTCCCAAATGCTCTTATATGGGATAGAGTCGCTGAGTCGGAACGCTTTTGCGTAATCGACAAATGCAAGATCTTGCTTATAAATGTTGCCTATATTCTTCATGTTCCTCTATTATAATACAATATATATATGGTTGGCAGTTAGCTGGTGGGTCGGCAATTATTTATGTCAGCTGGTTCACACTTTTAATAAATAAGGATTATTTTGTTCACTTAGAAGGTACTCTCTGTTTCTCGAGTATTTTATTAAAAAGAGTAGTAATTGGTTCTAACCAATTATTAAAGCTGCGTTTAGGATGTTATCTTCGTATGGTATCTTATGCTTTTTAAGTTTATTCATTTATACCATGATTCTGTCACCATCGAAAAGTTGGATTGATGTTCGAATCTAGTGGTTTATCGTAACAGTTTATATTGATATATTTGTCCTTATATATTTTTTTGTACAATTAGAAGTCCTTCTAAGCGTCCGTTTCGTTTCTTGAGAAATTAAGTGTAGGTATACATATTTTACCAGTTCTTAATTATTTAAATGCTCTTCTTTGACTTCCCGTATTTACTAGATGTTTTTCAATTATTTATATTCTACTCTGGTTTTGTCTTGATTGATATAGGTAGGAATAAAAAAAAAGAAAAAACAGCATCGCCCTTCTAGAACTTCTAGAACCTAGTGTCAAGAAACTCCACTCCCCTGCCTCCATCTAAATTCGAGACATTGCGAGTGAAGGAACTCAAATCTCCGGCGGTGTTCGCCTAAATTGAAATAATCATTCCCTCGTGTGAGTATGAAATCCACAGCTCGTGTTCGTGTTCCACTGCGCCACGATGATGCCATCTAAAAAATAATTTGACTTTCTATATTACTTTTAACCTTTTTTTTTATTGATACTGAATGGAATCAAACCCGCAACCATCGCGTTTACAGGCAGGCTAACGAAAACGTTACAATCACTTATCTACTGCCTTTACTAGCTTATGAAAATATTTAATATAAACATTTATTAAAAAACTAATTAAATTATTTTTTTAATTGTATTCCACTAGTCATGGTGACGTCACGACTATGACGCCTTCCTAGAAACCTCATTTTCGACATACTTCAGTATATTTCACGTTAATACATAAATGTATGCAAAGTTCGTTCTCGAACACGCTCTTATTGAGAAATTATAAAAAAAGGTCGACTTACACATATTTCGTCGTTTATGTGTTAATATTTAAGTTACTTTACTTGTTATACTCGTATGTGAATAGTAAAATTATTTAACTTAAAGTTCAGTGATTTTGAATAGTTATTGACAACTTCTCGTCGATTTAAAATAAAATGGATTGCTCGATACATTTGTCTGTATTTCATTAACTATAAAATGTATATACTTTCAAAAGTAAAATAATTTATATACTAATCGATATCGATATACTAATCGATTGATTGATAATAACACAGTGTTTCATCACTGGATTCACTGTGCATCACAAAATATGCGAAATACAGGGAAACGTCAAAAATAATAATCAAAAAAGGTCTATCTATTTAGTTCATAACGCCGATGAAATACAAAATATACCAGCGACCCCACACATACAGAGGGCACTTCATGTCACGGACAGTTTATAATTAAATATTATCAATTAATATAATTGTAGTGACATGTGGTTGTCAATCGACTATAATTCTCAGATCCCATTCACAAGAGTTATGTATATACGTAGAACTATATAGAGCTTCGTAGTTATATATTATGAAAAGATTGTAAAACGCTTCTTTAGCGCAGTTGCATGCATCTGACAGATTATGATTTCTAATTACGCTCGGAGTTACTCTTATATTTGAAACACAGTTTCTTTTTTCACTTGTTTTGACAAGATTTGCCCAAAACGTGGTCCGTAATGGGACAAGAAATATATGAAAATTGTATTCGTATTCATACAATGCATTTTAGCTTTGGAATATAAGTTAGTTTTATTTCAATATCTAGTAATATTAGTGGGGCTTTTTCAAATTTGGTTACGTAGAGAGGGAAGCTTGGTGGCCGCCTGAATGCTTATTTTAAAGGGGACTTTTATATTTAGGTCACAAATTTATAGAAACAGTTTAGATAATTTATAATCTGGCACTGTTTTGAACTGCTCTATCTATGAATTGCATGGAATACTAAAGAATTTCTTTTAGTAAGGTGGTCGTAAATTCGGGTTTTAACATTCCTCACCGACCGACAAGCGTCGACCTCTAATAGACGAATCCCAAGGATTTATCAAAGTGACGAAATATTAGTACATTTGCCGGACAAGACTTCAAAATATTCAACCTACCGTTGAATACAATTTATTCATACCAGTACACTAACTCACGAAAAGACCAAAATCGTAAAGCAATGTCGCTCTATGGAACAATTTGACCCATTTTTGCAGTCATTATCACTAGAGCTCTACATAGAGCGCGCTAATTCATAAAGAAAAATTTTTTGTTCAAATTTTCCGCCTACATGCTAATATTTTTGAACATCTTTGTGTTTTTTAACAGCTTGTTACCTACTTTATTATGAGTAATAGGTTTTTTACAGATTATTGATTTTAAGTTAGTAAATCATTTTCGCAATAGAATACAGAAAATGCTCTAATACAGATATTTGTTTATTTAACATTTCACTCTAATATGGCGCAATTGTTCTTATCAAACGTTTATTACACTCGGTGAGGTGGTGGGTTCAAATTGTTGAGATACCAGTATATTTTTAGTTACTTAAGATAACGTTAAAATACATACAGTACAATATCAGATTCAAGAGATAAATGTTTTAATTAATCGAAAGAAGTTTAAAAGACTTCAAAGAATCATTAAAATCTCACTACATATGAGACCACACGCATAGCTTGCGTGAAAATGAATAAAATCTATAGAAATAGCTTAGATAATATATAATCACGTTTAGAATTTACTTCCTTGAGTTTTAAAATTAGGTTGGAATTAGAAAGCGAGCACGCGTTGAACTGAATCTGATAAAATTCACCTATTAGTGACGTAATATTTATCACAAGTGTATAATGTATGACAGTTCTTATACATATATTTGATAACGTTATCAGGCGCCGGCACGCGGCCCCTGCAGACATGACACAACACGCTATAACTATTGAGAAATAACAATTAAAAGAATTTATATTAAAAGAATTTATATCTTTAATCGCGATTAATTGGCCCTTATCTAGTTGACGTTTCTATGAAATATTTCTGTCACCTGTATAAAAGTGACAGGATTTCCCGGCATATCTATTATATAATATATAAGTAAAATAAAGAGAAGATTAGTTCAAAAATAATTTAAAAAGAAAAGAAGAAAGACGAAATT
The DNA here is from genome assembly GCA_038994665.1 of Podotricha telesiphe. Lineage (NCBI taxonomy): Eukaryota > Metazoa > Arthropoda > Insecta > Lepidoptera > Nymphalidae > Podotricha > Podotricha telesiphe. The sequence goes on from JAOYRR010000248.1 coordinate 18,672, forward strand.
CAACCAAACAGATGAATATTCTTTACAAAGTTAAGGAAAAAATAATTGATATTTTCCTATACTATTAATATTTTTCTACGTCTATTTAATTTTTATAATTAAGAAATTTGACCTTTGGCCCTGATTTATCAAAAACAAAGAAATATAAACAAGATAGCTCAAATGTCGCGTAATATTTGCGCACGCGCACGTTTTGTAAGACAAAATATATAATTAAATAATAGTCATCATTCGTCACACGCCAGTAAATGAAAGTGTCTTGAAAACATAAAGAGAAAATAGTCTCATACGGCAGAATTGCGATATATTGTAATGTTAAACCCGACTTAATTAAGCACAAGTCAATTAGGTACCTGGAACTTAACCGTAAAAGTTATGAATGAAGTATTAATAATTTATTTAAATCCGATATCAGTAGTTCTGAGGCCAAACGGATGCAGCTGACGCGAGGGCCAACCCGCCGTTCCGTGAACGTAGATGCAACGGTAACGGTAACCCCTCAAAAGCGGATCAAACTGCGATTTCATACGTAGCGTGACGTAGCATCAGGTGTTTGAATAGATGACGCGGTGCCGTGCCTTAAACCGGTGTGTTTGACTCAGGCTTTATAATAGAGATCCGACGCGCGGATCACCACAAACTTGCAGGCCGGCAATCTAGCCACACGTGCTGAGTGAAGCTTCTAACTCGTATTCGATAGCAGTAATATAATGGCGGGAATATTGTTCTTTTTTGTTTGCGTCGCGGCCGTGACCGGCTTCAGGCATCACCCGAAGTTCCCCAAGGCCGAAGAGAGCGACGTCATAACGAAAGGTGAATGTGCGTTTAGTGAAACTGCCTAGTGGGAAATCGAAAGTTCAAGTGAAGTTTTAGTGATAGTATGATGCAATTAGCGGCCCACTTGAGGCATTCGTACTAACCGTATTATTTTGTTGCAGTGGTTTGCAACAGTGTTTTTGAGGAGACGCGGAACGAGTTCATAGAGAAATCGCGATGTGGAGAACCCAAGGAAGTGTTTGAACAACTTAAACTCAACACTTCATATCTTCAGGTATATTATATTTAATAATTAATTTATATAACTTTAAATTAATAATTTTAAATAATTATAATTTACTATGATATATAATAATGTAATTAATAAAATTAACTTACCATTTTGCATAATTATTAATGTTTAATTAGCTCCTAATTATTTTAGATCATTAGCCGCTAATATTCCACGATCAATACAATGAGGCTCGTTTATTCTAATATACTCCTATTTCTTAGTAATAAAGCAATTAAAATACTTGCATTTCATAAGAACGTATAATGGTACATATCTTAGAAACAATTGACTCGGCTAAATATTACTATTTGAATATTTAAACGTACCAACGCTTACATCCGTGAGGCGCTCATTAATGCGTGAGAAAATCCGCATCCGAATGTATAGGTGACTGACGTTAGCGTATTTCCCCAGGTGAATCCTAGCCACGTTTGGGTGAAGCGATGTGTTGGCCTCTGTGACTATGAAGCCCCTGGGTCGCAGTGTGTCCCGGTCAAAATTAGAAAGCAAGCTATCCCGGTAAGTCTACTCGACTGACAATTAGTCGCCATGTGTGATACAAATAGACAATTACAAAATTTTATTGTATAATATAATCACAGAATAATATAATAAAAGAGTATCTGGTGTGTCAAGGTCTGTTCGAATTCGAGGCATTAAATGTTAAGTGGCGGAACTCAACGCCTTTTGTCTGTGACCAGAGCGAGAACAAGAAAATAATACAAATATAGTAATTCCACTTAGTGGGAATCGATCCCATAACCATCACGTATACAGTCATACGCAGTCTCACTGCGCCAAGATGGAATTAAATATAATCACGACTTGTTATAAATTCGATACGAAATAGTTAATTTTGCTAAATACTCAAATATTAATTTCAATTTATTTGAAAATTATAGAAAACATAATTCATCGTCCCGATTTGACTGAAACTATCTTACGCTCTGACTGACCAAGCGTAAAGGACAAGCACTATCAGTTTATCTCCATCCATCCTTGACACACATGTCCGTTTGCTCGGTCTTTACGCAATGCCCAATGATAATAATGACATAACTCTTATTCTTCTCAAATATTTTCATTTGCACTATTATTAGGGCATGTTGAGATAAAATAATCGATCGTTTAGTTTGAATGGGTATTGTTTCATGCTACTCACGAGAGCTCTTAAATATAACAAGCGTTAGCACATTCTAACAATGATTTCTATTATCCAGGTAAGAATATTCAATCTGAAGACGAGCAAGGAGACGTGTTCGACGTACACCCTGGACGTCCACGAGAGCTGCGGCTGCTGCACCAGCTCCTCGCACGACTGCAGCCCCCCGAGGGTGTTCAATCCTCGTAAGTGCGTCTGTCAATGCCCAAATCTGGAGGAAAGGCGAAGTTGTCTCAAAAAGGTTTGTAGGATGATGGATGTCTGTGAGCACTAACGCAGGTAGACGGCACGCATGCTATCACCCAATCTAACGCTTCGATCTTTTCCCCACATTTGTTTCCACAATCATGCATGGATGTTCTGGAATTATTTCCTTCCGGATTTCCTTAATAAAATTTTTAGGTTACCAAATACCCATTGCAATGCCGTACTGACATCCGTTGTCTTACCAAAGCCAGCTTTGTTTTTCTTTATACAATTCATTGTTTTATGTTTTAGTTTTAATGTATCGTGCACTATATTCAATTGATTTGTACAAAAATTGCATTTTATTTTGCAAAATGTATATCACTAAAAAGTAAGGGTTCTACCCCGTATATATAAATATATTGCAAATCTGCAATGATGTCTGTGCATTGACAAAACTTCATATGAAATAGAAGACCGAAACCGAATTATATTCTCTATTGTTATAGCGGAACCAGCATATGAGGTGGAACCGGTCTAAGTGTATGTGCGAGCAGAGAAGAAGTTCTTGGTGATCGTGACATGAACAATAATAAAAAGATTGAGAAGAAGAAACAAGACTTAAGTGTTACAAAAGTGAGACATGACGTTGAGGACTAGATACGTAAAAGCAAACGACTGACAAACTATTGCCTTCAAATGACGTTCAAATCATCATTTTCTTCGTAAGTGATAAAAAAGGTGATATGGAGGAACTTTTTATTGAAGTATCATATAGCTGTGAGACTTCAACTTGATCAGCAGCTTTAATAGTATTAAACAGTATTATCTTAGACTAAGTTATTTATTGCAATGGGACCAAATGGCGTTGTGAACTGACTGGTTTTATGTTCCCTTAAAGGTATTGTCTTAGGATTATTGTATTTTAATTGTATAAGTTTAAACGACATCACTATTCAGTATTGTTTAGCGTATTCGCGTGGCAACGCAATTCCTATATTGTGATATCATTTTTCCAGTAAGATATTAGTATTATGTATGTACATAGTCGTGTATGATTTATTTACTAACTGCTTCTAGTCAAGTTACTGTAAATACTGACTTTTATCGCGATCGGCTCTCTTTTAAATAATTTAGTATGTAATTAAATTTAAATATCTTTGGCCGGTTTAAAAAGAATGTGGACAATGTTAATCCATTACAATACAATTGTATTCACCAATTTAGTTAAATATTGTAAAAAATTACAGCTTGTGTAAATTTTGGTTATTATTTATTAATCAGAGAGAAAGAGAAAGAAGAGTGCTAGTGACAATTGACGTCATACGTTTTAGCACTATTAGTTACTTAAATTGCAATAATTTCGCAATAAAACAAAACGTGTTTATTATTAATGCTTATAGCTTTTTTATTATTAAATAGTATTATATATATAATACCAAATTGTGAGGTAACTGTTTATTACTTAAATAATTTTCATAGTAATGAAGATTTACGATTTTGGTTACTTTGTAAGGACCTAGTCTAGTAAGTGCCAAAGGCATTGAATCTCAAACTAGGAACTAATTTAATTTATTGTTTGTTATTAAGATACGGCTTACAAAGCTTTAAGTGATCAAATCACGTTAGAATAATTTTCTATAAACTAAATTAGGATAAAACTGAAAATAAAAGTTGTACTTAATTTATTTTTTTATAAACACTTGTTTCATTTTACCTTTAAATTTCGATATGTTTGAAGTCTTGAGTGTCTCCGACTCTTCTCAATGGAACTATCTTCGAAGTCTTGACATTACTGATATTTTCATGTTAATTGAATATTTGAATATGAATAAAAAATATTTTAATTACATTTGAATTCATACATTACTATTTACTAAAATTTTTAATAACATATTAAATTTGTGCTAATAACATATTAAGTTTGTACTAGACGCCATTGTGATGCAGTGGGACATCGTCTGACTGTAAACGCGATTGGTTGTGGGTTTGATTCCCACTAGAGGAATGATTTCACTTAAATTATATTTTCTTAAAATATATTCGTTATGCGGGAACAAATGTAATGCTAACAGCATAATAATAAATAGATGCAGTTAATGGTTAGACGCTTGTCGCATAAACGGTAGTGATCACCAACCAATTTTACGATTTTTAAGTTTCTTATAAGATTTATACATTTATAGAGATATATTTATCGCTATTATAGCTTATTTATTAATGACACAGGTGATATATACAAAAACAGTGTTGAAGGGTCCTTCTGTAGTTCGGTGTTTAATCCTAATATAAGAAGACAAATAATACTAAAGCATCTAATTTTCTAAGTTGAGATTTCTAGAATGATAAATTTTAAATACATACATATTTATACATTCGTATACTTCTTGGCAAAAGAAAGTCTTGGGGCAGTGGAGCAGAAAAACAAAGCGTCGGAAAGCCTTCAGAAGTAAGTTATCCATTTTAAGTTTTTAATTACCATCTTAAGGTTTTCAGAAGGGAAGGGAAGATACCAAGTTATCACCCCCAAAAAGTAAGTCTTTTATGGGTCCGAGTTTTCACATCGAACTACAATTCTATTCTAATTCAAAACATCTATAATACAATTCTACAACCTATGTTCGATTTTCCACTGCAGAAATTTAACGTTAATATAAGAACAATGTTAACATGTAAAGCTTATAACTGTGTAGAAGAAAATTTAAAGAAAAAATTGAATTATTTAAATAAAAATCTTATAAAATCACGAATTTTTTTTCATAATTTAAATAAATATTGAGAAGAATCTTTAACTTTATTTAATATTCGGACAAAGTGAATCTAATTTACTTAACTTTACTATTTTTTCATTCGTAATTAAGCGCACAAATGACTGTACACGACCCAATTATCACGTATATATTGCTATAAATGATAAAATCTAAAGTAATCCAGTATAAACTGATTTCATAGAACTGATTTCAATGAACTTTGACGAGATTACAATAGCGACTTTTCTGTGAATATTGCGTATTTAATACATTTTCCTTATGTCAAATCTAAATACATATAAATATAAATATATTCTATAATATGAAGTTTTCTGCGGCGTTAAGTCAACTTGCAACTTGTCGTGTTCAGAATGAAAGTGGAAAACGGAGTGCCTAGGCACCAGGTTCTCCCTGCCTATCCTGTATCGAGGGAAAAACTGCAAACCTGTTTTTTTATGCCGTAATGATTATTGTTTTTTTTACAACTTCTTAGGACTGATATATTTCAGCTAAGGTTACGGTTACCATCTATTTATTTACATATGATAGCTAAATCATCAGAAAAAAACAAAGCTTTTCCTCAATCTCTCTCTTTTCTCTCTCCTTTGAGCCTAATACTGCTTTTTAAGTGATTCTGCAATAATATCATCGACGTAATGAAGATATGTTTAAATAAACTTATAAAGATTTCTTAAATTTATATGATTTATTTTAAAATTTAAATTTTTAGACATTACGAGATTTTTTTAAATTAAAACCGTTACACTCGATTATAGGCGCTTGAAATTTTTATGCAACAAATTAGAATTCAGACTCGAAGCAATTTAGCTAAGTGAGGTATACTTATACCCTGCTGGTCACTGAAGTGTGGAGGTACAATTTAAGTAAGCTGATTTAATAAGCGAATAAATTTAACAAAACGTAAAGTTATTTAAAAAAAAGTTTTTTTTTTACAATTTTGGTAATAAAGTTTATTTCCGTGGGAAATGTAGAAAACCTCATTGAAATTATTCATAATTCGAGTAATGTGATAATTATAAACGGGGCTTCCCCAGTCTTTAGCTAATTTAGTATTTATATATTGCGATAGCAACTGATAAAACAAAACATTAAGTTTTTATTAAAATTTGTTAACGGAGAAAATAATTTATATATATATATATATATATATATAGCAATTGATTTTTACGATTGGTTGTGGGTTAAATTGCCACTCGGGGTAATGTTTGTTTTTATATTATGTACATTTCTACTCATGGGTAGGACACAACGTGGCGTTGAGTTTAGCAGCGAAGTTTACAGTTTCTAGCTCTTTCCCGAATTGCAGACTAGCTAAAGAGAACCCAGTGGCAAAACACTCCGTTCCCCACTTTTCGTCCGAAATCGAGACATTTGAAGTTGAGTGGCATAATTCATTCAACATGATGAAAATAATTTACCAATATTTACCAAATTTAAAAATAAACCCCCGAGTGGGAACCGAACCCACGACCAATCGTGTTTACAGTCAGACGCTGTCCCACTGCGCCACGATGGCCTCTAAATTATTGTATAGATTGATACACAGATACAAGGGAAATTTAATAAAAACATCTTAAAAAGTATATGTTGTATGTAGTAAGTTTATTATCTCTCTCTCCTTGTCTCTTTCCGTCCACTTTAGATACGTGACGATTAACGAAATCCAACACCTATTTCATCCAATTTCTGTCATTACCGACCGAACAAATAATTATTCTCACAACTCGGAATCGAAGCCACATTCATCGCGTCAGTTGTTTCACAGCACCATTTGTTTTTTCACTGTCTCACATTTTCGGTTTCACATTTTCGACACCTATCGGGGTTGAATTCTTTGTTATCAGCCACAGAGTATAAATTAAATCTTTGGAAGAGATTTGAACTCTTAACTGTTGTGATGAATCAGGCGCTTAAAGAGCATAAAGAGATTAATATATAACGGCAAAAAATATTATTAGTAATAAATAATATAAAACAGAAAAAAATAGAATTACAGTAAAAAATATATAAAACATAAAGTAATTATATAAAATTAGATATACTAAGAAAATACATAAAAGACGTAGTATATATTTTTTAAACATTTTTTAAAGTGTTATTTGCTGAAGAAATTGAAAAAGATTCATTCTTCAAAGATTCAGTTTTTGAACGGTTTTCAAGAGGCGCGCGTTCAAATCCCGCTGCGTTCAAACTTTTATACGTTTTCGAAATATGTCTTTTTTTTTAAATCAATGTATGTTTATAAATTTAATTTACTATATAGTCATAAATTAGCAGTAGAAGTTTAAAAGTAAGATTTTCCTTATAATTTGCTGAGTAGTAACCATACGTAGAACGTCTACAGAGCTACGCTCGTAGCGTCATCTCTATTTCGAGACAGAGGACAGTATTGTAGGTAAAAGTCTATTTACAAAATCACTTAGTTATTTAGTTACTTTTCGATATTTATTGCCTTTCGCTTAATAAACAAAGATAAAACATAAAAATAATTAATTCTTTATTTTATTCCTCTGTCCCGTCTATCTGTCCGTGAGGCCATCATAGCGCAGTTTGCCAGCGTCTGACTGTAAGCGCGATTGGTTATGGATTTGATTCCCATTCGCAGTAATGATTATATTTAAATTATTTTCGTTGCTTCGCTCTGATAAAAGACAAAGCGCGACGTTGAGTTCCGCCACTAATGCCAACACATAATGTTCAAGACAGAACGTTTTAAGCGGAAAGTGGAGAACGCAGTGCCTTAGCAATAGGTTTTCTCTGACTGTCCTGCTATATGGGAAAACGTCTAAAGCTGCTTTTATTGAACGTTTTGTTGAACTTTTGTTTTATTATATTTAAAAACAAACTTCCATTTAAAAATACAATATAATAATACTTCCTTATAACGTTATCTTTTAGTTTAATCTTTTTTAAATTCCTCTCATAATCCATAATATACTTAAGCGGCTGATTAAAAGAAATTGCAAACATATGACAGTTGATTGAATATAACTTTGTTTGATAAAAGATAAATTGTAAAGTCCCGAAAAACAAAGATAGGTCTCTCATAGCAATAAATGTATGGTAATTGCTAATCGTTCTATTGCAAGTAAAATTTATAAAATACATTGCAGATTTTCAGATAAATAAGTTGACTGTTTCAATAGCATAATATTCTTATTTTATTTAATGGTATGTGATACTATTTATTTTTAGCAAATTAAAATGTTATTTGAAAGCGTGCAATTATAAACATACAAGTTGTCGCCTATATTTTCGTTCGTCTTCATGGGCTTCTCTATTGTAAATTTGATTAGTTTCGGATTTATTAGTTATACATATATAATGATTGTATATAAAACAATTTCAATCGCGCAAATCAAATATAGTTTATGTGGATTCGAGGCCATCGTGGCGCAGTGGGGCCACGTCTGACTGCAAACGCGGCTGTAAATGGATTCGATCCGCACTCGGGGGAATAATTATAAGTTATTTTTAATTCGATATGAGACAAAACTTGGCGTTGAGTTCCGCCACTCAGCACGTAACTCACGTCACTCAACTCTAATTCAGACGGAAAGTGAAGAACGGAGTGTTTTTACACTCTTATTATATAAATATATTTCTCTCTGACTACCGTATTATTACGGAAAAAGCGTATTGCTGAATTATTTTATTAAAATACACTAAATTTACTTTAATACCCAAGGGCTCTTTAAAATATTTAGAAATAATCTTTAACTTCAGGCGGATGTCGAACTTGTGATACCTATTTAGTGATGACGATCGCTCCAATAGCTTACGTTCTCGTACAACAATAATTAGTAAACGGATTTAGGTAAATTACGATATCACGTTACTTGGTGCAGTGTGTTTTTGCGACGTTTTTGTGCGAACTGTGTTAGTGGGTTATTCCTCCAATTGAGATCTATTACGTAATTTTACACCTATTATCTATGGTCGTTATAGTTTGTGTGGCGTTTCATACTAGCTGCAGTGCCGAGCGGTTTTTTAACTTCGTGATCAAAATCAATATATTCTTTATTCAAACAGGCTGTAACAAATATATATATATATATATATATATATATATATATATATATATATATATATTTAATATTTTTTAAAGTGTTATTCGCACACTAAGGAAATAGAAATTTTTTTATACGTTTTCTAAATAGGCTGTAACAAGCTCTTTTTAATTAACATAAACATCGATAGGACTGACAATACTGACAGTATTGCCAGTCCAACGGGAAGCTACCACAGGCTCAGAAGGCCGTCCAAAAATTAGTCCTGCTGAAATCAGAACTACATTCTGATTACATCGTATTACACAATTTATACTTATTCACAATAAGTCATTAATAAAAAAATGGATGCAAATGTGAGAGTTGCCAATCAAAAAGGCATCTTTATTTTATTTATTTGTTCTTAGAAGTCTTAATAACTTTCAAAACTAAATCAAATATATACCTAAAAAATTGTAAAATTGACAATGAAAATAATGAAATAAACAAACGAAACAATCTTAAATATATTTAGAAAAAGATATATTTACGAAAACGTATAAAAATACCTCAATTTCCTAAGTGGGCGAATAACACTTTAAAAAATGTAAAAAAAAATTAAATATGCTATATAGCTAAATAACAAAATAAACTAGCTAAATTTAGTTATTCTTTTGAATTGTAAATTTGAAAGCTCTTTTTTTTTCTTTTATATTCATCAACATATACCAAAATAATTAATAAATATTTTTCATACTGTTATGTCAAATAACCATGAATATAATTGAAATCAAACACACTTTTTCCTATTTGTCTAATACCATGTTTTAACAAAACGTACACCAATCATTTTATATCTAAATATAATAAATACAAAGTGAGTGTGAAGAGAGCCTTAGATCTAAGACTTCAATCATAGATTACTTTGGACCTTCTATGGACGGAACAATTCCACTCTGGTATAGCATTAGTACCTAAATATAAACTTGGTTAGAAGTTTGAAGTCATACTCAGACATGTTAATCACCCGTTTAACTGACAATGAATTAGTATTATACGTAAAGAAAGGGACCAGTTAGGTCAAAGTCCATAGAAATGTCCGTTCCGTGTCCGTTTGTAACATAACCGCTTTTTACTAAATGATACATATACCAAAATAACATTTTTTTCTTACAATTTTGGTCTCTGTGTCTTTTGGCTAATCTCTGGAACGGCTGCACCGATTATGACGAGACTTTTACTGGTAGGTAGCTGATGTAATAACCACTAACTTAGGCTTTTAATTTAGATTTTCACTAGAGCGAAATCGCGGACACAGTTAATTTACTATATATTTGAATAAACCTACAGAGAGCAAACAGCAATGTCTATAGGCAGCTTCGTTTTGCGATTATAATTTTTGGGTATATTATACATAACCTTTTATTAGTGATTATCATCTTAAAATTTTGTCCTAATAAATCATTCTGCGTATAATAAATCGTCTGTCTTTACTATACTCGTATGTACACTTTGTTATATATTTGTTTGTATATTGTTGTAATTAATAATGAAAATAGAAGTGTAAGGACTTTTTTTAATGCATAGCAGCGGGAAGTTAGGGAGAACCTAGCGTCAAGACACTCTACTCTAAACTTTTCGCCCGAATCCCAGACATTGCGTGTGCTTTGTCTTGTTCACTAGAGCCAAGAACTAAAAATAATTAAATTATGATGACCCACTGCAGAACGATGGAGGATATATAAGAGTTTATTGAAAAATAACATGCTAAAAGGAATTTATTGTCTTTGACTACGACAGAAGTTTGTTCTATTCGGGACGAGAGTTTGAATCACAATGTTAATTTTATTGTTTTCGATAAGTTAGAGAAGATGTGTCGTATCGAAGTGGTGCAGCGTATGACTATAAACGCGAATTGAGTTCTATTCCTATTCGGGGGAATGATTATATTTAAACTATTTTATTTTCCTCCTATGGTCAGACAGAGTGCGGCGGCGTTGAGTTCCGCGTCTCAACACTCAATGTCTCTAATTCGGACGGAAAATGGAGAACGGAGTGTCAAGACACTAGTTCCTCTCTGACTACCAAGCTATGTGGTATAGAGCATGAAGCTAAAAGATAGTATATTATAAGTTATATCAAACTGCGTGAAACCTTTGACTTAAACTAAAATACTATAAAAATAAAAGGGAATTAACAAACTCGCATGTGTATTTATAAAATTAGACAGCAATTACGCTAGTCGTATCAAAATAAAATTTTGCCCCAGATTCGTGTTTAATAATGCAACGTTTGAAGGAATTCAGTTCAGTGGATTTTGCGTCATTAACATACCATAAAGCATTCTAACGTACTCAAATAATCTGATATTATAACTAGCTTAATAGAAGCGTTTAGTAATTTATAGATATCTAAAAAAAGGATGGATTCACCATAGACCCCCTAGTAGTACAGAATGAGGAGCTCAAAGCTTTATTTAATTTTGCTACAATTTAAATATTACACGCCATAGTTATGAGTTCAATAATGAAATGGACAGCTATAATAAGCTTATTTGGATAAAGACATATTTAGAAAACGTATAAAAAGAAAAAAATATATATAGCTATAGAGATTGAATATCTATAAATGCCTTGGTTGTAATTGCCTTTTGATTTTATACCAATTTCGGTAGTTGCAGTCATGTTACTCTAAAGAGATTTCATAAGAACATGAAAAGTTTTCGCCTTTATGGAAAATTAAATAGTTATTACGCGTATATTTAAATACTCTGGCCTTGAAATATTATAAATTTAATACTAAAAAAGACATATTTAGAAAACGCGTGTTTTTCAATTTCCTTAGTGTGCGAATAACACTTTAAAAAATGTTAAAAAATATAAAAAATTTAATACTTTTCGCATTACATGCGTACTTAATTACACGAGATCTGTTCAATTAAACAAAATAATAATTGTTAATAACGAAAGCTATAAAGTGGATGCTCGTATGATGACATTTACATATGTCTAATTTATTTCTTGTATTTTTAAGAATTGGCATAACCCGTTTTCCACTTTAATTTTTACGTTAAGTCAGTAAGTCAGTCAGTTAGTTAGTTCTGCTGGACAACTGTGTGAACAACTGAACTATACAGCAGTTTAAGCCATTTTGACATTAAATTTTCTTTAGCACACATGATTTCTTAAATAAGAGCCGACATTTTTAAAACTTTGATCTTTTGTACATTTGTGTTAAATTATTTTTAAATACATTTGTATACAACAAACCCAAATTTCTTCTCCATGACTCAACCAAAGCGTATTAATTATTGAGCTTACAGGAATGCAGTTTACTCATTACCCACTCCGCCCTTATTGATGTCCAAAACACTTAACGGTTTCTTGATCCCACTACTTTACAAATACTTCTTCGTAGCATTAAATCGTGGGCGAACTTTATAACAATTCGCAGTACGCATACCTGTTTGTCCGATCTGGGCTTGTGAGTAAGTATGAAAATATTTAAGGTGAGCTGAAAAATGTATGAAGTAACTCATTGCGGAGGGTATTTTCCTCTAGATAATCTCAGATCAATCTGAGCTGGTACAGCAGCCACGTGTATTAGATAAGTATTAACAAAATTTTCCACTTGAGCAGTAATTTTGTTCCACATAAATACTGTTAGTTATTGTTTGTTGATCGTTTAGCCATTAATTGGTTAAGAGTAGGTTGTTCTTGGTTTATATGTTTGGATAAACTAATAGGCTAGCTTCTATTTGAAATTTACTTCTAGAAACAATGTACAGGAAAGATACTTCCTAGATTTTTCTAATTTTGGAGTCCAGGCATAAATTGCCATATTTGAGGTCGTAGCTTCTACCAACCATTAAGACATTGTGAAATTGAAGCGGAAATCATAGTTCCTTGCGTGTCTCCTACTCTTGAACATACAGGAAATAAATTAAGATATGTAAATGTTATCTTACGAGTATGTCTTAGCTCTGTACTGAGATGAGAAGTGTCTTTTCCAGTTTCATTATGAACAGTTTTTATAAATAAGTATATAATTTATTTAGACCTTGGGTTTTATCTTAAACACTATTTAATTTCCTCTAAAATCATTCAAACATCAAACAATATATAAGTGTTGGAAATGTAGTCAAAAGTCTCTTGAAATTATAAACAAAACAGAACAAAAACATAATAATAGGGTGCAGTCACTCAGCGTTTTACACAATTCGAAATTCAAAAAATTACACATCTGTCAGCGCATGTAGTGAATTTTCACTAAATCGAACGTTAGAAAATAAATACAGCGGAATTCGTTTCCAAACAAACATTGCTAGCATCAATCTTGCCCACGCGTGCGCCCGCGCTGTAACCAGCGCTCTTATTATAACCATTTGTTTACTTTTTAAGATAATATATGTAGTTCAGGCGAACTAAATCTGGATTTGAACTCCCGAAATAAACTCACGTACGCCAGTATGTGACGTGAGACGGTGGGAATTAACCTTTTTTGGTTATCTGATTCGCTGTATGTAGTGTTTAAAGTTCGGTTTGAAAGATTTATTGGTTGACGCTATTACAAAACTATGGGAAGAGGTAATTAAGTAAAAAATGTACGTAAAGACTTTTGTAGGACGTAATAGCTTCGTTTTTAGTAACAACAGTTACAACACAATTTTTTTATCTATAACAATAGATAAAAAAAATTACGGAGATTCTAGTTATTTATGCTTAAATTGAGGATATAAAGAAAAAACACTCTGCTTATCACAAGACGTCATTCATAATTTACAACAACAATTTAAAAAATAACCATATCATTGCGCAGTGGGACAGCGTCTGACGCGATTGGTTGTGTGTTCGATTCCCACTCGGAGAAATGATTTTATTTCAACGCTCTCGTACCTATTATAAATCGCGACTATATATAATTCGAGACATTGCGTGTTGAGGTCCACCACTCAACACGCAATGTCTCGAATTCGGACGGAAAGTGGATAACGGGGTGTCTTGACACTAGGTTCTCCCTGACTGATCTTGCTATGCGGAAAGAAGCGTGAAGATGAAAAAAAAACTACAAAGGACATAATAATTGCCTAAATAACTAGGAACCAACACACAAAGTTGCGCCGAAAAACAAGTCGCTGCAAAAAGTCAAAGACGTCAACACTACTAAATGACGTCGCGTCACGTAATTTCTCTAAGATAATGATGCAGATAGAGAATAGTGAATAATGAGTCAAAAATTCGTGATCGCATCAACTTTACCACCGACATAAAGCCCGTGTAAACACCCGCGTGAATTATGAATCATTCATGGCGGTACGCTATTTGAAGACTACATATTTGTCAAAATAAATGGATTATTTGCTATAAGTTAATTCTACTAACACTATAATGTACTGGATTTGTTTAACAGCCCACCGTTATGTACTAAGCTTGTTTTCGGTTTGAGCTAATAAATATACAAATTTTCAGTCATTAAAAATTGAAGGTCTATCGTAAGCCGTTCCTTTCTAATCTACGCCTTATGCTTTTTAATAAAAAAAAAGTGGCGTGCGTGTGTAATTGCTCTATTATTTATTCTATATGTGGTCACAAATTTTAAGACTGCAGTGCGCTTCATAAAAGCAAACATTTTGATATATTTACTTATACGATAGAGTTTAGTAACATTTTTTCGGAGGAAAATGATGGAGAGACTATATAACATAATTCACATAGACTAGATATTTTACACGCGGAGCTACTATGCATAAAAAATATTTAATAAATAAAATAAAGTGGCGTTATTATATCTAATCTGCTGTATTTTAAATTTCATTTAATAAATAATGAAAGAAATACTAACAAAAAATCACTTTGTTACCGTCTATTCTGTATTCATTTTGCGTGGTGTCTTGATAACCAAGTTTATGAAAATGCGCGTATTTTTGATTATTTTTTTTAATGGCTAGTATTTTAATCTGTATTACGATAGCAACTAACCATATACAAAATAACCCGAGGACCCACCTGTACGAAAGGGTTAAGCTACGGCAAGAAGGCAAAGGTCTGATTTACTTTCGCATTTGTAATATTGATTATTAATGGATTATTAATATATCAACAAGTGGAATTTGAAGCCACAAAGTATGCATAAGCAAATTTAAAAAGTGTGCTAAAACGCTGAAAATCAACATTGTACCTTTTTTAGTATAGTATCAACTAATGCTATGCAAGATGAACTCGTTATATTCGACATCATATCCAAAGCTAAATATAGCCCTACTGAGTCACGATAGTCAAAAATAAACAACAATGTAATAACATACGTTTAGTATAAAGCAAAAGTTAATGAAATAGGTGACTGCTGCCGAAATATTCAGGATTCTTGGCAAAGCTTCAACCGGAAGTGGTCCAAATGGTATGGAGTCCTATTGAATTTGTCACGCTGTCATAAATCTTTTAAAAATCTTATTAACTCTTTGTTTACGAGATTTTTACAGATGTTTTAAACGAACTATATTAAAAAGGAAAAATATATAATTACTTTTTTTTGAAGACCATAAGTAAGTTAAGGTCGCGGAATGGGACAGTGTCTGACTGTAAACGCGAAAGGTATATTTAAATTATTTCCATTTCTCCGCTCTGGTACCTAAGACAATGTCCAGCATTGAGTTCTTCACTCACTTCACTCAACACACAATGTCTAGATTTCGGGCGGAAAGTGGAAAAAAGAGAAAGAGGTATCTTGACACTAGGTTCTCTTTCCTACCCTGCTATGGTTATAAAGGAAAAAGTGTAGAAAATTAAACAATATTTCAGAATGAATGTTTTTTTAAATAATCACATAATAATATTATTCTTCAGCTTCACGCTTTTCAAAATAGTTTAATAACTTTAAAATAATTTTCTCGTTATCGTTTTTGAACGGTTGAACTCAGTCTCAGTTAACATTACAGCGTTATGTTTCTAACATAAAAACTATCTAGATATTATACGATACCAACCGGTTAAGTTGAATTACAGCTATTCTCTCGCTAGTTAAATTTCCAGATATGGAGATGCCCCCTATGCTTGAGGCAAGGGTGGACCCACCGTCGTAGGCATGCCCCTCTGACTGACTTGTGACGTCACAATACTTGGTCTTCATATTACTTACTGGGACTAAGTATCATCAGATAAGAAAATAACTGGTACGAGTTTTTCAACTGTTATTATCTCATATATTGTGTTCATACTCCGGCTCGTACTTGGCCTATTTTAAGGTAGCTGTGACCTCTACCTTTTTTGAGGGCTGGAGCAGACTGGGCCTGGCTTGGCTATCATTATCATTATTATGGTGACAGGTAAAATATATTGTTTATTTTTGATATATAATGAAATGCATGGGTGTTTCTTCTGAGGGATTTTCCTAAGATTTCCGTTCTGCTATTTCCATATACTCTGCTCAATTCCTACAATTAGTCATTAAGGAATATAAGAGCTAGAACTAGAAACTAGAAAACGCATGGCTTAGCGATCAGAGCATTTTGACAGTTTCCAAGGGGCAGGGGTTCGAATCCTGCTGCGTTAAAATGTGTGCGTGAATAACACTTTAAAAATGTAACAAATAGAAAATGGTAACAATAACGAATGTGTATACGAAATTTGGTAAATAACTATAAAGTAAAATTACTTCCGCATTCCATATTACTCATTTTCACACACCAGATATTTTTTACTCAAAAATTCTAAAAATAAATGCTTTTTATAGAACGGCCCGCATGCTTCTTCAGATTTTTCTCTTTGTATATTTTGAGTTGAGGCCAAGTCGTTGATTCCGCTGACTAATTGTTGGCGTCGTAATTCTTTGAGAACCACGTGTTTGTTTTATACATAATAGCCAATACATTTTAAGTTCACATTCATTCTTATCGGGTGTGTAGGTAAAATTATTTTTTTTATTAAAGACGAACCCGACGACAAACTTGCATACGATAAACTCCTCCATATCCAGCACCATATCGCATAACTCACTCACTATCTGTGCTTCTGTGGCATTCAAATCAGCTACAATAGCTTGTTTAAAATGTATACGATACTAGAGTAGAGTCAGCAGAGTTTCTAGTGTTGACACTCGCGTTTTCTATTTGCTACCAGAATTCAAGACATACATTGTTTGGCAAAAGGATACAAAGCCGAAAGAGGGTGATAGTCTCGGCTATATAGAACATTTTAAATCATACATGTGTTAGAAGTTTGATAGTTTCTTTTTAATTTAAGATTTTTCTAATAAAACTCCAAAATGTAAATCGCTAATAGTGCTTATGTTACTGTAAATAATATTTATGTATGTTCTATTTTGGATTGTGTAACGTCTGTCCCATACCATAAACAGTAATTTAAAACATCTGTATATCACGCTGAAAAATACATTTGTTAAGCAATTTGCTTACGGACCAACTTAACACCGTACTTGTGTTACTAGAGCAGGAAATGAAAACGCTTAAATATAATAATTTCGGCGTGGAATGTAAAAATTAAACTTTGTGAGTGTGAGATAAATAATTACACACAAATACGTATCACTTTTCTCTTTATTTTACATTTAGTTTAAAAAAATGTGAGTTGTTCGCATGATACATATACATACAGGGCCGTTCCTTAATCTTAACTAAATCAGTCTAGAATAAGTTATGTACAAGTATCCTAAGCACTTAAAATAGTCTGGCACCGTTGTGATGAAAATCTTTTTAAAAAATTTTGTGATGTAACGAATAAAAATATATATTTGTATAGAAATATAAAAGAATTACTAAAATAAGAATTTACTACAAAATATTAAATAAAAAAGATTAGATGATTTTAAATAGTAATAAAAAAAATATTACGTCGCTGGATTCGAACCCGCTTTTCTTAGAAAAAACATCATGCTAGCCAATAAGTTCTTATCGTGCCATGTTGGAGCCTTCAAAGAGACCTAGTATCAAATACTGCTAACAATGAATTCTAAACTCTTTATATTTATTGAATAATAATTTAAGCTTATCCAGCTTATTGGCTGTAAAGACGACGGTCGTGGATTCAATCTACACTGGGTTCATTTGTTATATTTAATATCATTCCCCCACGCTAGTAACTAACTCAAAACGCGGCGTTCAGTTACGCTACTCAATCAGCAAGGTCTCAAATTCAAACGGAGGCCGTCTCTCCTCAACTACGAGACATTGCCTGTAAAAAAACTTAGTATTTGTATTCGTTACATCCATGTACAGATGTGTCAGCAACAATAATAAACTCGCTATAATAGGAATAATTCTGACAAATAAATATACGTATATATATATATATATATACTTTAGTTATTAAGAATTTTGGTTAATTCCCAAAAAATATTTACCAGGGATTCAAAAACCCGTACTTCACCCAATAAGAGCTGCCTGATTACTTTCTGTTAAGTAGAGCTTACACGATCTATTTATCTCTTTCTATTCAGCGAAAGAAGAAAAAGTAGGCATTATAGACTAGCAGTTCATTGACAAGCACTTATCAAACGGTTTAATCTTCTATTTTAATGATACAGTATTAAAATTATACACAATTATGCAGATTTATTAACAACTCGACTAGTTATTGCCAAGTGGAATTAAAATAATTAATAATGAAATTTTAACATTTTTAAAGCTAACGCTTTTACTGCAGTCAAACCCTAAGGAATTAAAAAGTTTTAGCCAACGTATAAAATTTTGCACGCAGCGGGATTCGAATCCGCGCGTTTTGGAAACTGTCCAAGCGCTTTGACCGCTTAGTCACATTTTTAAACGTTTTCTTAAAATGTTTTATAACTTAGCTAAGTGTTTATAGTTATGTTTTTATTCTAAATACATACAAATTATAAGTTTGTGGTATATTTATATAGTTGTTCAAGAAAGGCTTAAATTCATTATATTCACATATGAACCATAAAGAACCACTGGTTACAGTTTTCGTTCATTTCATAAATATTGAAAAAGATGGGAAATACAAACAAAACTAATCAGAGTGAAGAAAATTCTACATATAAAACATTCCACTTACCGCCCGATTCCGAGACATTGCGGTGGCGGAATTCAACGCCACGCTTTGTCTTGTCAGAGCGAAGGAGCGAAAATAATTTAAATATAATCATTTCCCAGACTGGGAATCGAACCCGCAATCAACGCCTTAGTATCAATAGTCAAACGTAGACACTGCGCCACTATTAGAGTTTTTGTATTATAATGGTTTCGTTAATGTCATTTGATATAAGCAATTCTAGACATTATTTTGGCACCAAATATTTTTCTATAAACAGTATTATTCCTAGTTAGTATAAAAATAAACACGCTGTATAACGAACTATTTGTGTGCAATAATCACAAGTGAACTTATGGAAGTCGCTAACATTTTTATATATTTTTGAGTGTTATTTACACACATGATTAAGTAATACAAATTTCTAATACTTTCTGGATGCGATATGGAAATAATGAAGGCTGTATTATTTTCACTCGGTCAGTCTGTTTGTTACATTTGTTATTAATGTTTAAAGGAATAATCAAAAGTAAGAATGAATAACAGATGTGGAAATAAGAACATACAAAATTAATCTGGATTTTTTTGATCTAGATCAAATGTTTTAGTATAAACGTTCACAAAGTTCACTTTTTTGACTTTAACATACAATCATTCATTAATTTTTCGTTCGTTCATTCTTTCTTCAGTCGTTATTAAAAATTAGTAATTAGAATTAAATAAAAAAAAATACGCTATAAGCAATTATGGGGTAATATGCATTCCAGGTTGGACAGAGAAAAACTACTGAAAGAGAAACACTCCGTTCTCCACTTTCGAATCGACTAAAAATCGACAATCGAAAATCAACTGAATTCGAGACATTGCGTGTTGAGTGACAGACTTACCTGAGTGGGGAAATGCAAATAACTTTAATAAAATCATTCCCCCATCTGGGAATCTAACCTATACTACAACCATTACGTTTACTGTCAGACACTTTCTCACTGCGCCAAGATGGCCTCATTACAGTAAATACTCTACACACAATTCTATTATACAATAATTAGCATATCATTAAAATAAGTACAGCAGTTTCTATTACAAAACAAACATTTATAATATTCAAAGTCTACTACACTTTTGACAGACAAGTTCCAGTTAATTTATCAGAAAGATCTTTCTAACATATTTTTTTATCTTGTAGTCCTTTATTTTTACCAAATAGTGAAAATTAAATTACCTACAAGTGTTTGATATCTATTGAGTAATTTAACAGGAACTTATCAGGGAAAGTACAGATTTAATTTAAAATCTTAATATATATACATATTACACATGTAGTATATTATTTTCTTTTTAAATATTACGGTGGTTTCATACAGGTATGTTAACTTAATGCTATTTAATTATATATTGGTCAAAATATTATTTTTTTAAGAGTTTTAAGCGTTTGTGCGTAAACGCACATTGCAACGAAAAATAAATAAAAAGAAATGTACCTATTGAATAAACAAAAAAAAATGGAAGTTTTCTTATTAACTAAATTTCTATATAATACAACACACTGTATTACAAGGAAACAAACCAGTACAAATTAATGATTAGTTATCTTAAACCAGGAAAATATAGATTTGTGCAAAAACTAAAATTAAAAACATTTAAAAAACTGTATATAAAATTGTATATATGCATTAGTGTTCCCTTTACATAGACTCATAGTAGATGTTCTATGAAAACAAAAAAAAAAAACATTTTCAATTAGTTAAAAAAACCCATTTGATCTTTCACTTTTACGATCACTATCAAAACCTTTATAATATGCGTAATAAGATTTTATAATTCGCTAAAAATCCATCAACTGGGTCTAGACCCAGACTTAAAGAACTTTCATACAGCCGGAATGTTATAGAATGCGGAGAGCCTTTCAAAGAAGCCGTTTTCTATACTCTCCCCGTGCAATTCAGTTCTAGATTCTCTCACATCTTTATCTAGATTCCTCAAGTCGGTCAAAGACACTGTATTAGTTACTATTGGCCCCTCGTAATCTTTGCTTTTGTCCATTTGTGTATACACGTGCATCTTACCGTCTGTATTATCTCTGTAAACTAGACGATCTTCTTCAGTTTGGGTTTTCAATCTCAAACCCAAATCTCGATCTTCATTTCGGTCTAGCCTCATCTCATCTGAATATCCGTCTTTCTGTACGTAGACTTCCTTAAACTTGTAATGTTCTTGCCTATCTAATATTTCATACTCGTTCATTTTGAATTCACGATTTTGTATCGTGACATTCGGTGGCTTTTTGGGTGATTTTTTGGGTGGCTTAACTTTTTTGTCCAGCAAAGTCTTCAAAACCGGCAATCTAGAATGATCTTTCTTATCGTCAATCGCACTCTTGTCTGTCTTGGTGTCGGTCTTCTTGTCTTTGCTCTTCTTGGGGTCGTCGAGGAGCACCCGCGCCTTGTCGTGCGTGGACATGTGCCGCCGGAGGTCGTACGTCACGCGGAACGACTTGTCGCATTGCGTACATTTGTAAGGCTTGCATCCTGGAAGAAACGTACAAAAACACTTGAGCTTTACTAAAAGGAAAACGTTGTCCAGAGCTAGGAGCTGCCTGTTAATTAACTGATCAGAAGCCTACCGGTGTGGATGCGCATGTGGCTGAGGCGGTAGGAGGAGGCGCGGAAGGTCTTGGCGCAGTAGTCGCACTTGTACTTGCGCTCGCCCGTGTGGATGCGGCGGTGCACGTTCAGCGAGTAGCGCCGCGCGAACTCCTTGCCGCAGAACTCGCACTTGTACTCCTTCTGCGCCAACAGGAAGCGGACGTGGGTTAATCGACTCGGCCGTATGCCGCGACTCGGCACGGGCAGGGAGGGGCTGGAGGCTTACCTCGCTGGAGTGAATCGAGGCCTTGTGGTACTTGAGGTCGCTCCACTGCCGGAACTCGCGGCCGCACTCCTCGCACTTGCACGGCCGGTCGCCGTTGTGCACCCGCTTGTGTACCTGCCATTCAAAATATACGGGCAAATGCCTATTTTTATTACTTATTGGGAAAAACATTTCGTTGATTATTATAATACACATGAGGCGTGATGATGATAGTGTATACGTGATAGTTGTAGGTTTGATTCCCAGGGTTGGGATATTTAAATGCTATCCTATTCTTCCCTCGGGTGACAACACAAAACACTGGTTCCGCCACTCAACACAGAACTCCTCGCATTCGGGTGGAAGTCTTAACAGTAAGTTCTCTCTTTCTACCATGCTATATGAGAAAAGCGTCAAGCAACTATTTACCCAAGGTTTCGAATAATTTATAGTAGTCTGTGATCACAGGTAGCCTGATAAACATGATTACATGTTATACATATTTATATTTTTATGGGTTTAGCGGTCATGTACAGTGGTACAGGGTATAAAATACTAGTCCGGGATACATCTTACATTTTCCCCAGAACTAATTTGTCGTGAGTTGCTTCGTATCGATGACACGCGCTACTTTTTCTCTAAGAAAAATGCTCTATTGTCGTAGCTAACATGGTCACCAGGGATGAAGTATGTAAGACTCAAAAATATATTGCTAATTGATTTTATTTTTTTTACATTTTTAGAGTGCTATTCACACACATGGTTTTTTTTAAAGATATATCGACAGTGTCTGTGACGTGCAGCAGATGTGGTAAAGGTGGCGTAGTCGCTTTTGCTAGTGGGAACATCTCGCTCCTTAGGAACTTAGATATATATATATATCTTTGTTTTTAAATCGCTTGTGATAATAAGGCTATATTAACTTTACATGCAGTGCAGTGCATTAGGGTAGGCCTCTAGCTTCGCTCTATATTACTATGTTTCCGCCAGGATTTCTTCCTTTAAGATATGAGATATTCAGGATATGAGAGCCAATAGACTAACCACTGAGGATGTCAAAGATCGTGCAAAGTGGAGGAGATTGAGTAGAAAGGCAGACCCTGGCTAGGCCAGGATTAATGCCAAGTAGAAAAACACGTGTTCATATATAGTTCTTTATAGTTATTTATTTAGGCATTGGTGACAAACCATGGTACTCTAGAAATAGATGAAAGTATTGTATTTTGTGTTTTGCTGTATTGAGATGTTGGAATGGCTACAACTACCTCACAGCTGTATTCTGTAAGTCCATACAGACTGTAGGATGAGTGGTAAGTTTTCTAAAAATGCTGGTTTTAATTTAGTTAATTCTAACGTCACTAACTAAAAAAATACACTAACCTTCAATGCGCTAACAGTATAAAACCGTTTTCCACATTCCCTGCAAACTTCCTTCTTCTCTCCACATGCATAAGTTCATGGTATAGCAAACTATTTTTATGACTAAACACTTTGTCACATTGGGTACATCTGAAGGTCTTAGTTTTCTTCTTGCTATTCTTGGGTTCGACTCCCGGCTCAAGTTTCACTTGTATTTCGTTTTCCTTAGTTTGACTTTGGTTTTGAGTTTGATTTTGAGTATCATTTGTTGGGATCGGCTGGTTGTCTTGTTGGTCTGATTCGAAAATCCGTTGGAGGGATTCTTCTGTGAATGGAAGATATTTTGTTATAATATAATTGTATTGCTTGGTAAATTATAAAAAAAAAATATTTTTTATTTTACATCGTTCAATTGCATGACTCGCATTGACAACGGCATAAACACGAGGGGTATGTAAGCAATATATATACATAAAATAGACAACAATTTTAAGGTATAGGAAAAATCAGCAAATGCTTTCTGTAACAGGCGGGGTGGAATGAAAAAAAAGTCAAAGAAATTATTCCACCCATAACGTAACGTGCGCTTCTAAAGTGCATCTGCAATGCTTGGGAGACGTCACAGAATGCAATCGCAGTTTTTTGTAATTTGTCTAAGGCTTTTGACTGCATGGACCACGGCACATTATTGCTTAAACTTAGTCACTATGGAGTCCACGATAACGCTCGTGAGCAATGAGCTTCGTACCTTACTAAAAGAATTCAGCACGTTGCAATAAATAGTGTAAAGTAGTCCGGTTGCTATCTACAAATGGGTGTGCCACAAGGACCAATTTTAGGGTCTTTCTTATTTTTAATGTATATAAACGATCTTCCATTTTATACTAATACTTTATGCGATATTGTGTTGTTTTGCTGATGATATTTCTTAACTTTTAAAATAGATCGTAATAGAGATAATTATGAAGAGGTAAATAGCGCACTATTGCAAATACTTCACTGGTTTACTAGTAACAAGTTGGTATAAAACGCGAAGAAAACTAAATATATAGAATTTACTTTGCCCAATGTGAAGAGACACAAAAGCTTGGTGTCAATAATGAAATTATCGATATTAGTGACTCCGCGGTATTTTTAGGAATAACTCTGGATTCGAAGCTTCAATGGGGCACCCACCTGTCTTCTCTTGCGTGTAGACTGAGCTCTGCTGCGTACGCTGTTAGAAAAGTTAGACAGCTTACAGACGTTAATACGAACCGACTTTTTTATTTTAGTTACTTTATCAGTATCTTATCCTATGGCATACTGCTCTGGGGCAATGCTGCAGATATTGCAACAATATTTGTAATTCAAAAAATACCAGTGCGGTCTGTTTACAGCATGGGAGCTCGGGGTTATCTGAGAGCAGTTTTTAAGAGAGTATCCATACGGTTGTATCACAATATATATACATACAATAATGTTTTGTTTGTCCGCAAAAATATACAAGATTATTTACAAAAGAGGGATAGACACGGTATAAATACAAGAGATGGCCGACCAACCTTTGTGCTCCACCCGCGCCGCGGGCGACGCGCAGGCGGCGGTAGGGTGCGCGGGGTGCGGGGGGTGCGCGGGCAGCGGCGCGCACGACGCGCACGACGCGCAGAGGCCGACGCCCCCGCACGCGCACAGCGGGGACACCGCGCCCGGCGCGGCCGCGTTGCTGGCGTGGCGGAGGCAAGCCTGCGAGTTGCAGGTTGTTCTTTATTTACATTAACAAATCATACCCTACTTGTCTATATGCGAGATTCTCCATCTTTTTCCTTGTAAATTAAGTTACAACACTCATAATTATCTAATATGCTTCGCACCATCACTTATCACGCTCCGGTAATGTGCCCGTTCCCCCCACGGTGAGGTGCGTGGCAGCACGTGGTCGTAGGGGTCCCCCTCCTCCACGGCCACGTGGATGCCCTCCATCAGGTCCTCGGGCTCGCTGAACTCGTTCATTTCGTCCATCTGTTCACACAAATTTCAACTGACCTATAAAAACATGTGTCATTAAACCGGCAACCAAAACATCCAAATTACGATAAAGAACCAAATAATTTTAAAAATGTTAAAATGAACCAATTTAAAATAACTTAACAAATCATCTTCATTCTCAATGATATTTGGATAAATATTTTTTATATAGCGAAACACTATGAAAACAAACAATTTTTTGCTAACAACAAAACTTGTAACAAACGCATACAAAATATTATAGTAGCTCAGTAAAAACGTATAGCTTGATTGACTAAGAGGCACGGTTTGAAATCCTACTACGTTAAAATTTCATTAAATACACTACTTGATTTTTTCTTTACCAAAACTTCCCGATTTCTCCCGCATAGCAGGGTCTCAGAAAGCACACGCCTCCAAAATATTAAGATAAGAATAACTAACCTTTGGGTTTGAATGAGTTTCATTCAAATGCGCCTCGTACTGCTTCTGCTTTCTGAACGTCTTATTGCATTTAGCACAAAAATACATTTCCAGTTTATCCAAATCCCTGTATATATCACTTTTATTGCTATCCACCTCTTTCTCAATGTTTTGGTGTAAGGTACACCCAGTGTTACAACTTTCTAGTGTTTTTATCACTAGATGAGTATAAAATGTGCTTGTCTATGGGCTGGTACATTGTCTTTGGGACCGTATTCTCTAAAGAAAGCTCAACTATAGAATCTGGTAGAGTTGGCACGTTGTCCACTATACATGTGTTTGTCATCTGAAATTAATTTATGTTTTATTTTTTTGTTAATTTAACAACATTGGTTGGGCGACTAAACTCACGGTTTAAATGAAATTAAGAAATTCAAATATTTCACATAGCCCCATTTCTCTCACACTCAAAGAAGTTAACAAGTTACATAATATCTATCTCTTTCACACAAAAACTTAAGCAAGTTACATATCTCCATTTCTCTCACAAATTCACAGAGCTTAAAAAGGCACATATCTTCAACTCTTTTTTTTACCAGGTCAAAACGTAAGCAAGCCGCATTTATCCATCGCTTTCTCACTCACTCAAAGCCTAACAAGATACACATTTCGTTCTCTCTCTCACAAACTCAAAGAGCCTAGCAAGTCTCCATCTCTGTCAGTAATGAGTATTTGAGTATTTTAGAGAGACATACTCAAATATAGATCTCCTGTGATATAGATAGCCTGTGAAGTCACATATCTTCTCTCTCACGCAAAGTCTAACAAGTCGATATCACCATACCCTATCTACAATAACAATTGACATATATCCGTCTTCTGTCTCAATAATAACCTTTTCAAAAAGGCCCGACCTTGTCGATGCCCAGGTCGGGCACGGGGTTCTCGATGATGGCGAGGGGCGGCTCGTAGTGGTGCTTCAGGTGCTGGTAGAACTTGAGCTGCTCGTCGCCGTAGAACTCCCCGCACAGCTGGCATATGAACAGCGCTCGCATCTGAGAATACGTTTACCGTAACGTCAATAGTATTAATGGTATATTGTTTGCATTTGTAGATAGATTTGAGTATTGTTTTCAATTATTAAATATGAGATATTTTCTCTTCTCATCCTGCCCAACTTGTTAAGGACAAGAGATTCATATTATTAAAATATTTAATTGTTATCGGACAAATGTGCAATTTCACAAAATTGATGCTTTTACCCAGATAGATACAGACCAGGCTATTAAAAAGGTATAGAAAATAAATTTATTTATATGATTCTAAATAATTAAACTCTCACTGTTATACCTCATGAGCCATATGATGAGTGTCCTCAGGTAGATGGTCCTGATGCTGCACAGCTGTCACGAAGTTATCTGGCAATATCTCCTCTTGTTGAACATCTTCATTGCAATTGATTACTACTATATCCTGAAAATTGTGTTTAATTTAATATATATATATATATATATATATATATATATATATATATATATATATATAATAAAATAGTCAAAACAGAATGATTCCACTTCACTTCATTTGAATGAAACCTTTCTTGTATAGCTTTTGAGCTTAGGTAGGCCTTTTTAAGTTACTAGTTGATTTTGAACATTTAAACATTTGATGTATAACCGGAATAGACAAGCTATACTATAAGATATAAGGGAATTGTTCAAACCTCAAAAACCTCAAAGTTTGATGGTATATTGATGGTTCAAATAAACATAATGCTGCCACTGGTTTGGAAGGCAGTTCCGCTGAGATGAGCCACAGAGAAACAACAGTTGCTCTTTTCAAATATAAAATTTACAATTTTATCATGTAATACAGCTGCTGCTGCTGCAGCTAACCTGCTCTAAACTCTAATGGCATTACTTCCACAAATTTATATCCTTTTTTTATTTTTTATCTCTTGTACAAAATAGTGCGCTTTACTTGTGATTTTACACTACAATAAAAATATCACTTAAATAAAATGTAATTTCACCTGTTGCGGTGTACTACAACCATTAGTCCTCTTCAATTTCCTAGAAATCCTTTTTTTGTGAGGCAAGCTCTTCTTATTATGCTTCTGTGCTGGAGACGCGCCTGCCGCTATGTCCACCACTTGACTGTTTTGGTCTAGAATTTGTGCGTCATCCTTGGAAATGAAAGAAAATTATACCGATACTATTAATATGTTATTGTAGTGGGTTAATACTTATTTCAGTTCTAAAAAAGGTAAATAAACTATTATATTAATATGTGAAGGTAAAACTTCTTTGAGTCCGCTTTTGATGAAAATTAATTGACATTGACAGAGGTGTGTGAAATTAAGCATGATTGAAGTGTAATATGGAGGAGTGCAGAAAGATTATTTTTTCTAATAATACATTACAATTTATTAATAAAACATATATTCTACACACAATTATGTGTTTCACATACACTTTTGTACACAGTGATACCCGTTGCTATGGCAACATATATCTTACGGGTCAACGGGCAGGCAAATGTCCCATTCCAATAAAAAACCGAGAATTTAAATTGTAAAAGGTATAGAATATACAAAGAAGTACAACTGATGGTAAATATTATGCTTAATATTTATATGGTGCTATTCTGGTATCAATATTTCATTGAGTCACAAGTAGCTTCACGTGATTTCCCGCATCTAGACACCCAGTGTCCAGACACTGCGTTCTCCACTTTCCACCCCAAATCGAGACCTTACGTGTAGAGCCGCGCTTTGTTTATTGCTCTAGATGGAATACAATTTAAAATACTATAAATAAGTTAAGGAGCCTAAATACATATCTTTCTACAAACGTACCTTCAAATTATTTTTATCTTTACTAAACCAGTCGGTGTCGGAACATCGTTTCATGTCTTGTAATGTTGGTAACGGTGGTAAAGGAGGCACTTCTACTACTATTGAGTCTTGTTGATGTTCCTGAAGACAACAAATTTAAAGTTTATGTTAGATCGTACATGGATACTATTTGCATTGACTTTAAATCGACGGAGAGAAAAGAAAGGAGAGTTTTGGCTCAGATTGAAATGCTGTATGTGATACGGAAGATGTGAAAACAGAAATATGATATTTTAATACATGCACGAATATCTATACGTATGTTTGTTTAATAAGAATTTGATTTGTTTAAATATATACAGGTACGATTATTACGATTAGTACGATGATTGATGTAGATATATTAATATTTATTTTCAGTCTCCCAGTTCTAGTGAGACATAGCACGGCGTTAAATTTCATAACTAAACACACAATATCATAAATTTGGGCTTGTAGAACAGTGTTTTGACACTAGGTGGCCAATGCCTACTACGCTATGCTGGACAAAGAGTGTAGCTGTACATACGGTGATGGCTGGTTCAAATCCCATTGCGCTTTAAAAAAAGTTTTAAAATTAAAACTAAGTTAACAACAGTTTTATTAATAATTCAAAATGCTATCTCTTATTTTGTTTTCAACATTTCCTGTAGAATGGCAGTGCTAAAGATGTAAAGCGACTTGAAACTAATGCGTTAGGACTTCGTTGGCACGAAGTATCATTTTGCTATCATGTACTTAATATATCTATTTTAACATTTTTAGTGTTATTCACACACTTAGGATATGAAAAAACGTAAAAATCTCTGTACAGAGATGTTAACAAAAAAATAAGTAAGCTGTAATAAACTTATAAGAATTTCGATGTAGAGCATGGCTTAGCGGTCAGAGCTCTTGGACGGTTTCCATAAGTGGCGGGTTCGAATTCTGCTGCGTTCAAATTTTTATACGTTCTCTTAAAATGGTTAGATATGTAATCTACACCAGAATCCAAAAACCAACTTTTTGGTAATATTTCGAAAGCACAATAATATGAATCATTAGTTTAAACAGTGAGGTATGAGAGATGAGCGAGGCGAACATAAACTAAGATAGGATACTATATAGTAGTAAATTCAGCGCAATGTATCTGGACAGAAAGTGGAGAACAAAACAATTTTATAATGAGCTTATTTTTGCCAACGCTTTGTACTACGAAAGAAAATTTTAAAAATAATATTGTTCAATAATATAATGTTAGTTAGTTATAATCTTCGTCCTCATAATACAAGGCCCGGCACTGTTTTCCACCACTCAATACGTGTCTTGAATTAGGGCGGAGAATAGTGTCTTAAAACTGCATGTTCTCTATGTATACGTAATAGGCATTACTACAAAAATATAAAATACATACCAAAGTTTGTCCATTAAATAGTCTCATTGGCGCGTCTAGAATCACTGAAGCATCTACATCACCTCTTACAGCAGGCACCTGTATGAATAAACTTACGTATAAATTAAATTTAATAAAGAAATACTTGTTTTATATTATAAATCTTACAACAATAATATAAAACTCACGAATTACAATTATATTTTAATAAAAATCATAAGTAGTAAAAGACATATTTAGCGGTCAGAGCGCTTGAACGGTTTTCAAGAGGCGCGGGTTCAAATCCCGCTGCGTTCAAATTTTTATACGTTTTCTAAATATCTCTTTTTCAATTTCCTTAGTGTGGGAATAACACTTTAAAAAATGTTAACAAAACATATCATAAGTAGTATTCATTTAATTTAGTAATATATATACAAAGAAGTCAGATATTATTTCAAGATTAAATATAGCAATAATGTATATCATTGTTTCAATCCAAAAAACGCAAATAACAATATAAATAAAACTATAAATAAAAAACACAACTAAATTCTAATTTAAAATACATAATATAACTAAGTCTGCACAAACTTCAATTTGTGTTTTTTTTTGTGTTGTCTTCAAACCTACAACAAACCTTAAAACCCAATATAAAAATAACCACACCTTATTATGACTATGAGGTATATGATGAGTAGATCTTGAGTGTTCAGCTAAATGAGCCACCAATGCTGCCAATCTACTCTCTGGGTCGAGCAAGTCCTCTACCCAGGCACCTTCTACTACAGATACTTGCCTGTTGATAAAGAGAATAAACTTCTTAGCATTCCATGGATTCACCATATGAGTACCCATAGCATTGCAGAGAGCTTAGAGCAGTGGTTGCAGTTTGTGACAAAAGTTCACTCACCTCCACTGCCAGAGCTCCTCCCTCTACCTAACCAAATTAGAAAAGGCAAATGCCAGTTTTGAAACATTGGCTGGAAATGAGCTGATGATAAGTTCTACATGGGCCAAAATCTTTTATTAGATTATAAATAGTATTTTTTATGTTTTTCTTGTTATATTTCTACTGTGTATAAATCTAAGTGTTAATGATAGAATTGAATGTATTATATGAATATTTAGGTACATAAAATTGTTATCATAAATGTATTAATAACACTCAAGGTTAACATACATATATTTGTTAAAAGAAAAAGACTAAAGATATGTTTTAGAATTATTTCTTTTTAATAATATTAATTGATATAATGGTTTCTAGCTTTACAATTTTTCACATCTAAGGGTAGTCTGAGAAAACCTAGTATCAAGACACTGCTCTCAAGACACAATACACCCAAATGTGAGACATATTAAGTGACAGACCTCAACACCACACTAAGTATGCTAGGTAAACTTGAAATAGGTATCCTTTTTTTCTTAGTATCTTTGATATCCTGGCAAGGGGGGGAAGTGGATCATAAAAGTATCACAACCTTTAGGCTTTATATCATTTAAATATATGACATTTTATTTTTGAGGCTTCACTATTATGTGTGGACTGCTTTCCTCTTTTAAAAATCTGACAGAAATAAA
The DNA here is from genome assembly GCA_038994665.1 of Podotricha telesiphe. NCBI lineage: Eukaryota > Metazoa > Arthropoda > Insecta > Lepidoptera > Nymphalidae > Podotricha > Podotricha telesiphe. The sequence goes on from JAOYRR010000248.1 coordinate 50,263, forward strand.
TTGAATATTTTGTTGATTTTCAATATAAATAAATCTTATCACTTACCTGCACATTTGAGGTGTGAAACTTTGTGGATGCATTACTGTGACCACTCTACCTCCACTATCGTCTTGTACATTTAGAGCCAAGGAATTTGCATCAACATGGACAGACTGAAATAGATAAATAGGGTTTTAAAATATTTATAACTGTAAATATGTAATGATAATATAAATTTTGACACAGATTTGTGTTTACGAGACTTATATGAGGAAAAACTTGTGTATGTTATCATAAAGCCTGATATTGAATAAAAAATATGAAACTGTATAAAAACATGTAACTATAGAACATAATAATATTAAATAGTTGTTTAACATTTAGTAACATGTTTAATCAGTATCTCTTAATATTATCTTTTGATATTTTTTCACAAACAGAAATCTACGATGATATCTATTTTATATGGTAGATAATTTTTATATATTTAATTGAAAACATTATTGATAATATTAAAAAAATGTTAATAAGCCGTTTATTACATTCTTTTTAAACATATAACATTTTAACCGGAATACAAATTATAAATACAGTTAATTAAAAGTGCAACGTCCTGTTAAATAATTAACTCCTATTAATTACGACAAACTAATAACGTAAGCTTTATTTTGTACCTCTTGTGGTTGATGCGAGTTGATATAATGTGTAACCGCCTCGTCCATTTTATCTTCCAAAAGATGCGACTCCACATTCCTCATAATGTAAAAATGAATATCTAACAATTGTTTATTTCACATTTCAGTAATTCACAAGTTGGTTAGGTTTTCATAGACAGCTGTTGCTTAGCTCAAGGTCATTAAATATTTCGACGTTTTCTATCAAAATATTTGTAGAAGTTTATTATTTATTTCATAAAAAGAAAATACTAAAAAGTATTGATAAAAGAAGTTATTGAAATACTAAGTTGAGAGATTACATTTTATATAAGCTTCAAATATCTACACAAAGCAAATTGCACAGGTCTGGTAACATTTAGATATGTTAAGCACGGATGTTGCTAGAAAAATAAAATATTTTTATTCCTGTGCTTATTTTATTAAGTTACTATTAGTATAAATTTATTAATAGATACGAATTGATGATTTGAAAAGTGCAAATATATTTTTAACTTCATAATAATTTGTTAAAAGATTTTTTTTGTTTCAACATTACAAATAATATATTAAAAAATATTAATAACTTGAAGAATGTTAATACTTTGTTTGTGTTACTTATATTTGTCTAAAGAATTGTTCAGTTCAGTTCGGTAACGGGATTAACGGGAAGCAACAGCATTCAATCCGGCGCCTCTTGGAAACCGCTAAGCCTGAACACTTGTTTGTTTACGTTATAAATTTTGACATTTGAAACACAAATGACAAGCAGCTGATATTTTTGACACAATTCTCGACATATTTGTTTCGTATTTCGTAATTTTACGTATCGCGTAATATGTCATTTACTGATAATAGATAAAACATTTGTTAATATTAGAGTAATAGCTCATGAGGTGAGCATATTGTTTTCACGTTGTAATTGTATGATCTGGTTACGAATTGGTTAAAATGTTGCGAACATATTTTAGGCCATACATTGTACAATGTCACGAGGTCTAGGTATGTTTGAATTTTTACATTATATCAATTAATATTTTTAGTCTCTTTTATAATTTACTGACATTATTCTTTATATAGATACTAATATTATTCTGAATAAATCAATAATTTTTATTAATTATTTCATAATTATTGACGATAAACGAATGGTATATATTATTACTATAGAACTATAAATAATAAACTATATCGAGGTCACGGATAATTTTGCATTATTATAATATTTTTTTTTTTGACACAGATTCCAAAGGACAGGTGCATATTCTAGCAAACTAGACACAATTCGAGAAAAGCTAAGAGAAGGACCTGGCTTGTCAGATTTTATCGCAGAAGATAGACCAAAGAATTGGGATGATTATGAAGGAAAATTGAAAAGGGAGAGGGGAGAGTCGGAGAGGCTAAGGCTACCACCTTGGTTGAAAACTTCTATACCCACTGGTATGTATTATATTGTTGACATAATAATTGTTTCTTATTTATTATTTTGAGAATAATACAATTTGAAATTAATTCATATAAAACTATTTATAGTGTTAGTAGTATATATTTTTCTTGTAATATATTTTATTTTCTATTATATCTATATTCTTATTTTTTTCTATCCTTTTCAAATAATTCCCACTCAATTCATTTTATTTTGAATAAAAAATTGTAGCTGTACACATAATGCTTAGTTTTATTAAAATTTTATTATATAATTTCACAAACTGCACTGGTAAATGAAACTCAATTTTATTTTTATATACTTCTAATTTAATTACTATAAATGTTCTTAAATTTATTCACTTCAGGTTCTAAATTTAGTGCTATAAAACAACAATTGAGAAGTCTTAAACTCAGCACTGTATGTGAAGAGGCCAGATGTCCCAATATAGGGGAATGTTGGAGTGGTGGCAAGAATGGCACTTCTACTGCTACTATCATGGTATTATATTGCTGAAATTGTTATTAATTATTTGGTGTGAGGCCACCATGGCGAACTGTTTTATCCCCCCACTCATAGTCATATTAAAAAAAAAAAAATTCTCTGCTGCTTTTTCTTTTAAATATGTGTACTGTAAGTCTGTTACTTTTATATTTAAAAATAGTATCAGTTAAGTTTCTTAAACTGCTTTTTGAGCCAGAAGTAGCTATAATCAGCTTCACACTTTTGCATTTTTTATATCATTCAATGTTTTAAAAGTTCTTGTAAAAGTCTTAGAGAATATTTTGAGTATGATTATATTTTTTCAGTTAATGGGTGACACGTGCACCCGAGGCTGTATGTTTTGTTCAGTGAAGACATCTAGAGCACCTCCACCTTTAGATCCTGATGAACCTAGAAACACAGCTAAAGCTATATACGAGTGGGGCCTCGGTTATATTGTGTTAACATCTGTTGATAGAGATGGTAAGAAAATGACACATTACCAATTTTTACTTTCTTTTGAACCTTGTATGAATGTATTGAATTGCACAACTTCATCTATTATCGAGCTGGTACATTATATAGAAAAATTCCTACAGTTAGTAAAAAATATATTAAAATTAAAAAGACTAAACGCGATTGGCTGTGGGTTCGATTCTCACTGTGGTGGAATGTTTCTATTTCAATTATTTTCATTTCTAAAAGTGCAGCTTTGAGTTCCGCAGCAATGTCATTAGGTTCTCTCACTACCCTGCTATGCGTGTATATTATATTCACCACTTATTTAATAATAAACTAGAGTTAAATGTGCATATAGATTTGTATGTACCTCTTATTAAAAGAGATGCCCTTAAATAGCACCCCTTTTAATAACACTGGGAACGAGTCATTGCCAGACATGATAGTTTGAAATCCAAAACATTTTTAGAAAATGTAAAAAAATTTGAACGTAGCTGGATTGGAACTCGCGACTCTTGGAAACCGGCGGAAACAAGAGGTGCGGCTTCGAATGCCGCTGCGTTTGTATTGTGTGTTAAGTGTTTGAATAGCACTTTTAAAATGTTAAATCGATTCCGTGTTGAATAGTAAAAAAATATTATATTTGTCAAATTGGCTCTAGTATATATAGATACAGACTATTAGTTATTTCAGTGACAAACACATAAATTAATAAAAAAATATTTTTATTAAGATGCTTTACAATAAAAGTTTAAACACAGCAAAAATGTATAATATTGTTCATCAAATAATTAACAACCAATCTCTTATTAAAATAGTAGTATACCATGTCAAATTCCATTTAGGAAATTATATTTACATCTCGATCCAAAAAAGTTTTTTAATAAGGTTTTAAATAAAAGTAACCATTGTAGAAAAAAAAGTGAAATAAAATGTATGGTATTTTCAGATTTACCAGACGGTGGATCCTCACACTTTGCTGAAACTGTTAAAGAGATCAAAAGACAGTGAGTAAACTTGTATTGTCAATTATGCGTTGTCATAGAAACGTGAATGTCACTTTTAAAAATACACATAAAGTGTATGTAGTTATTATATTTTTAACAAGTAGCTGCCCGCAGCTTGCCTGCAGCTTGCTGCTGTCCCATTAATATTTCTTGTCATCACCCAGAATAGCTTTTGTTGAGGCGCCATTTCATTGTTTCTTATATTTTGCTGGACTATCATAGTTCACGCCCAGGCTTAAGAGCTATACAACAAAAAAACGAATGGACCCTCCATTCGTGTCCCTCGGTCACTTCCAAACATTCTCTTCTTACTGTTTTAGTATAGTATACATTTAATATATTTCTATTTCTATTTGCATGTAAAGTTGTAAACATAATGGAAATGGTTAAAATAACGACAATTGCAGAAACAAAGAGATCCTCGTGGAATGTCTCGTGCCAGATTTCGGAGGGAGCCGCGCTTGCATAGAGACGATAGCCAAGAGTTGTCTAGACGTGTTCGCTCACAACGTGGAGACGGTGGAGAAGCTGACGCCCTTCGTGAGGGACAGGCGGGCGGGGTACGTCCTCCGCACTCTCCGTCCTCCGCCCAAAGCACTAGCAGATCGGCTACTATTGAACGTCAATGGTTTTTTTTCTTTTTCAGATACAGACAAACGCTTAAAGTTCTAGAGACAGCCAAAGAAATCAATCCGGACATTATAACCAAAACATCAATAATGCTGGGTCTAGGAGAAACGGACGAACAAGTAGAACGGACTATGAAAGGTATTTTTTTAAGAGAAGAGATAACCTAGTGGTTAAAAACACGCTTTTCCACTTTCCGCTCGAATTCCGAACTCAACGCCATCATATCTTATTAAAGGGGAAAACAAAAATAATATTAAATATGAACATTAAATTTTCATTTATTAAAAACACAATCGTAGCGCAGTGTGACAGTTTCTAACTGTACTCGCGATTTAAGTTCGATTCGAAGTATGAATTTTAATTTAAATTATTTTCATTTCTTCGCTTTGGTGTGAACAAGATGTAGCGCGGCGTTGAGTTCCGTTAGCATGTAATGTCCCGAATTCGAACGAAGGTTCACTGACAGTAATAGTGAGGTACACTTTGCGGGAAAAAGCGGGAAGATGACAAAATATATATCCTTTGTGTTCAAATGAGATCCATTTATTTATTGTAAGCCGTTGTATCTCTGTGACGGCTCGAGCGGACTCCTCATCGACCAGTCCGATACTACTCTTAGGTCCGTCTCACTAAATGGCGAACAAGTCCAAAGCGTAAACGCAGCAATTCGCTGGACCGCAGATTTGAAGGCAGCAGGCGTGGATTGCCTCACGCTGGGCCAGTACATGCAACCCACGAAGCGGCATCTGAAGGTGCACGAGTACGTGACTCCGGCCAAGTTCCAGGAGTGGCAGCTCAGGGGCGACGAGCTGGGCTTCCTCTACACCGCCAGCGGCCCGCTCGTGAGGTCTTCGTATCGGGCGGGGGAGTTCTTCATTTCCAGCTTGGTGAAGGACCGCAAAGCGAAAACTATATGACACGGAGATGTCAAATGAACTGTTTTTTTGGTCGATTTTAGGTGTTTTTATCGAATAAGTATCTGAGTTTGAGGGATATGTCGCGATTGATGGAGAAACCCATACTAATCGGCCAATTGTACTTTGGCGATTGTCAAAATATTTAAAGATTTATATAGCGACAACTGTATATGAGCGGAGAACCTGAAATACATTTATTTCTTTGTTGTTTGTCTTTCAAAGTTGTGATGATTCACTCCGTTCTCCACTTCTCATCTATTACACAAGTAGGTAGTTCAATTTGTAAATAAAATCAATTCATAGACTAAGAGGATATGGATCTTGCGACCCTCGGCTTACCGATCAGAGCCGCCATATTATATTTTGTGAAAAATAATACTCAAAAGTAATTTATTGACGTAGAATATGTATATAATAATACGAATAAATATTTTTGTCACAATTATTTCTTTTATTTTAAATACCAATAGCCTTTAAAATAGGTTTTTTCCACATTAGATATCAGAGCGAAGAATGATAATATTTTCTAAATATAATAGTTCCCCCGAGTGAGAATTGAACCCACAACCAATGGCGTTTATATACGAGTATATACGGTATCTCCTATTATTTTGTGAAGGCAGAGAGAACTCTTCTTTTCGTTTTTTGTATATTTTTACTTTTTGGTATGATTTTGTTTATATATTTCTAACAATCTATGTAACAAAATCTTGCACACTAGTTTTATCCACTTTCTATAGTCCGATTTGATAAAAATTTGCACACACAAAAAACACGTGTCCGGATGATGACTATTTTTGAGCAGGATTATGATAAATAATTTTAAGCGTAATTCTTTTATTTTCATTTTTAACTTAATATGTTATTATTATATATCTTATTGAACATGTGTCCCAGGATTTCATTGGGCTAAAAAACAGCTGTGTTTTAAATAATATTTAAATATCAATAATAAAATTAGAAATAAATATTCTTCAGAGCGGGATTTGTATCTACACCTATAACATGCAAGCAAATTTTTTGTAACAAAAACAAATGGTTGCAACTATACGCATATCTTAAAGAGGACCCTGTAGTTGTATATTGTATATATTTTTAAATGTCACACATCAATGTACTTGCAGCATTTAAGCAAGAGGCTTATTATCACATAACATAACATTAAATTTCAGCAGCTTCAAGCCTTTACCTGTATAGTAGAGTAGTCAGAGAATCTAAATGTCCATACACTCCGTTCTCCACTTTCCGCATGAAATCAAGACATTATGTGTTAAGTAAAAATATTTCACATATAAACCCATCGCACCCATAACCAATCGCGTGTACAGTCAGACAACCTTAAACCTAACTGTTAATTTTTAAAACTTGTCAGTATCCCGAAGAGTCCGAAATATTCTAAGACTTAGACACGCCATATGATGCCAAGAAAATGCTAGCTTAATCTATTTCTCTTCTACACGTTTCCTTCGAATTCATTATATGTTGTATTTTCTCTTTACGTCTATCTCACGTCTATCGCCGTAGCCGTACCGTACGCACGACCGCGTCTGCGAGGAGCGAGCGGCCAAAAACGCTATGAATACTGAAAATGTACTAATTTAACTCGTGACTTGTGTTTTGTTTGGAAATGTATGTGTGGATGTGGCTTTTTTATTGTATTATTGTTGCCAATTGTTAAATATTATTTAAAACACGAATAAACGTTATTTATAGTAATACTAGATATCCCGCTGCCTTAGCAATTAGTATAAACGTGTAGGTGTGTGTGTGTCAAACATATGTGTTTTACTAATTTTATTTATTTCAGATGAATTACTATAAATAAATAATAGCTTTCTGAATTTTATCTCCAACAAATTTTAACATTTAGTGGTGTGCTTGTACCTCCTTATTTCGTAGTTTCCTTCTCTCTATCACCTTTTCCGTTATATGGTTTTAACCGTAAAAAGGGTTTGGTGGTCAGATGGCAATCTCTCTATTTCTCTTGTCTTACATGTACGGGTACGGCTAAATACACTAGTATCCAGACGGAAACTCCGTTTAGCAACGTGGAATATCGACTCTCTAATCGGACACAGAGAACTCGCAGATGTACTCATGAGACGTCGGCCACAATTTGCATTCATACAGGAAACTCGCTGGATGGGCAATAAGACTCGGAATATTGGACAGGGTTACCGGCTAAAACTCAGGGTCGTCTTCAGGTAAAGCTGGTGTAGCGGTAGTGCTATTTGAAGAGCTTCGGAATGGTCTCCACAAAGTCAACCATCACTGCGATCGTCTGATGTGGGTGAGGGTACTGATTGATGGTGTAATTACTAACTTAATATGCCTCTGTGAAGGAGAGATGGAGATGCTACTTCAAGGAGCCGCTGCATACTCAGCCTCTTCTTGCGTGTGTCCACTGAGGATGTCAAAGATCGTTTAAAGTGGAGGCGATTAAATAGGAAGGCGGACTCTGGCTAGGCCGAGATAAAGGCCAGGTAGAAGAAGAAGACAAACTAGCTATGCAAATTTCTTACTCCCCGGCTTGCACAATTTTCAATGCGGTCTAAAGTTATCCTTCACATAATAATATAACGATAAGCTTATTGAATTTTTATTTTAATTTATTTTTAGTTCATTATTGTATCAGGAAAAGTAATATAGGATAAAAAGGTTCTAGTACTCTTTTAACAAAAATAATGCAATAAATTTAACATTCTTAAGGCTTATATTAAGTTATATGATAAAGTAAAATAGTATATATTTATCGAATAATGCACTGTATTACAGATACTGTAATACTTTGACGTAAACTTTTCTATAAAGTGACATACACGTCAATAAGATTTCACTTATTTTACACTTGTACACGACACGTGAGAGCCATTAAAGGTTCCTTAGGTTATTGTATGCAATATTCAGCATTTAGAAATTATATACATTTCCTATAAATATTTGAATAATGAGACAATTACAATCGCTCTAGTGCAAAGTTATATTTTTACCATGGTACCAGTCTACGAAGGATCCGTCGAACGGGGCTAAGGGCTAGTAAACCATAAGTAAATGTGTAAATGACTAAAACTAAGTGGCTCCATCTGCCGTCTAAATTATGTGTTATAATGCATTCTAAAAGTATCAATTCTTGATTCTGTAGTTTCTCTTCTTTTCACAATAATTAAGAACACAAATGATTCTATGAATGTAAGTATGTATGTATGTGTAAACTATCTTATTTACGAAAAGAAAGCCGGAAGTCTTGTATGTATATAACTAAATTTAAAGAAAATAGAACGCACGGTTTAGCTCTGAGGCTTAGGTCCGAGTGCTTAGACGGTTTCCAACAGGTGCTAATTCGAATCCCGTTACGTATTTAAAAGAATGCTTTTTAATTTCCTAAGTGTGTAAATAACACTTCAAAAATGTCTTCATAGTTGCCATATCCATACCGCCTAAGTCCTCAACAAAGACTGCACGTATGGTCAGTAAACGGCGTGTGTTAGTTCTTGAGGCGAGCTTTTTAAGCAGTCGTGCATGCTCGCGCCCTGTATAATATAGCTTGTGTTTATTTATACGTTTGTATTTACTTATGTATGCTTTTATTTATTTATGTGGGAATTAAATTTGGACAATGTTTTTGTTGTGTCTTTTTACTCTGTTATTCATATTCATTTTGTCTTGAATTTCAGATATAGAGAGTAAAAGATACAATTAACTTATTATTAATGTAACAGTACAAAAATATGAATTTAGCAATTAACAATATAAAAAAATTAAATCATTATGTATTTAATTAATTTTTAAGTTCAAACGCAGAAATGGTCGAATTAAAGCCTGTTTAAGATCTTGGATTTTCGCGTTTTTTACATTAAACTTTTGAATTTAAAGTGACTGAGTTTTTATGAGTAGATTCATGGACATGGTAGCTGTCTTCCTGCTACCACGAACTACTGTAGTATTGAAAACGTCGGGTTTTTGAAAATGTAATATTGTATACGAAAAATATACGCGATTAATCCATTAAAAGAGTTATATTTTAAAAGGCTTCTTCATTTTATTTATTTAGAGAGCGATAGATAGATGGATAAAAAAAAATACACAACCATAAAGGGAGGAGATAGAACCAATAATACAAAAACATTTTACACTTTATTCCAGTATGGAAAGGCGACCTAATAATTCAAAAGTAAGATACTTTGATATTGGCGTTGTAAAATTTAGTGAATGTCATTTTGTCATAAATATGTATATTTAAAAATGTTGCTTGTTGGATGGATGGTAATATATACAATATTAAAACTCCTTACTACCATAATTTTCGTAAGCAACAGTTTGACGTAGGTTATATAGACGTCTATAGTCCTGTTACTTTATACACCATATACACCACTAAAGGTGGCTATCATTGGCGCAGTGGGACAGCGCCTGTAAGCGCGATTGGTTGTGGATTCGATCGTATTTCGATCGAAGTACACGATTAAACTATTTAGTTTTTTCGAATGCCGGCGTTCTCGTTCATAAATAACAAACTTTGTTTAAATTTATCATTTAAATGTTTGTTATTTTTTTATTTATGAACTGATCGTACCGATATCATTATATAAACACAAAATGATAATGGCAGTTTACCAAAATACAATAGTCAAATCTATTTAAATCGGTTAAGCTGTTTCTGAGATAAGCGTGCACATACTCACAGACAAGCAATAATATAAAAACATTGGTTTGGGTTCTATTACATTGATAAATATCCCCAATAATATATTTTTTCATATATCTTCCATGTACAGACGGCGATCAGTTACATATTTATTATATGTATTGTTATTAATTCCATAAATATAGATATTTTATTTTCTCCGCTCTGGTACCTAAAGGCAAAGTTCCGCCACTGAACGCGCAATGTCTTGATTCTTGAGCGGAAAGCAAGAGAAAGCAGGTGTCTTAACTCTAGGTTCTCTCTGACTACCCTGCAGTGCAGGAAATGAAGTGAACATTATAAAATAATGTGTTTTTTAGCAACTAGAATTCACGAAACAATCGATGTTTCTCCACATAACTGTTATAATTACCCAAAAACCTCCATTTAAAACAAAAAAGCTGTGTGAACTGTGACAGGCAGCAGCGTGTCGGTTCCCACACGTCATCAAGTATGCCGGTACATTCATGACATGGCGCTAGTCTTTACTATCGAACGGTACCTTTCCACAACTCGAATTCACAAGCTTTACTTTACATGTTTTTTAATACTGCATGACAAACATTTTTATATTCTTTTTTGATAATGGTACAAATTCTGGTTCTTTGGTCTGTTATTTATATTAAGAGGTAAGCGCTGTTGCCTCAAGGTTAATAGAAACTAACAAGTTTTACGTCCAAACATAGAGATAACAGTTGCTCCATAATGTTTTATTTTAATTGCTGGATGAATGATAACAAAATTTACAAGATAAACCGATAAGCTTACAGCAAACATATCCGTGTACGTCCGTGTGGCACCACCAGAGACCGTGCGCCACTGCTTGGCGTTAAAAACGCGATCGCTGTTTCACGCACACACAATGTTAATAACTCCTCACGTTAATATACAAATTATTAGTGTAATGTTTAAAAGCCATCTTAATAGGTTTTTAATTTCATTTCCTTGGTTTCAAGTCCTCGTTAAGAACTTCAGCAGGCGTTGCGAACAAGCGGAATCTATTTTTAAAATATAATACGCTTTTATTGCGGTGAATTCACGCGACTGGCTCTAGGGAGAAAGCAGCTAATTTCAATTTCATTTAGTTCTGGCGCAGTTCCATGCACCGGCTCACAGGAATTTTGGAAGGTGTGTAGAGCTACTATGTTGTTGGTAAGGTGCTTCTGCAATTATTCTAGTGTTACGTTACTCTCCTTTTAAATCCCGATGTCACATCACTCTACGTGATACATAGTATCCGGGTGTCTACTATTTTTTTTTTCCCTTGTCAAGTGTGTATATAAAATCATCATTACAACATACCAATAACATATCTCTTCCAAAACTAATTTAAAAAAGTTAATTAAGTGTAGTCTATTTTCAAAGCGAGCTCTTATACAAGAAAATGCCGAACCACAGCAAGTCTACGTCAGTTTTTATCTATGGCTGGTGTGGTATTGTATCTCCTCTTGGGAGCGTTTGGGTTCTGTAGGCAGGCAGATTACACCCTGTCTGAGCTGCACGCAATTCCATTCGAAGGGATTCCGCATTTTATCGCCCGATGCCTTCACTCTGAAGGCCAAGCCAAATCGACAAAGTTTGTGTCACTATCGTTTCATTAGTCGTCTGTTTCGCCTTCTTTGGCTGGTATATTCAATTTTCGTAAGTTTTTATGAGTTTTATAGCTTTTTGACGAAATTATTATGATTATTTCTGTCTGCCCCTTTACTATCATTTCGTCCAAATCAAACGTTTGGGAAGAAATCGTTTTTAGCTTTTTGTTAAAGCTACATGTTGTATGTTATGATTTTACTTAGTTTGTATTTATATTTGTACAGTAAATTAGAACATTTTGAATTAGTTGGTAGTTTAAACAGGGGATTGATATGTCATTGCATTCTCTAGTTCTCATTCTTTATCTAGTAAAACTCTGTCTGGCTATATGCAATGGTAGTGGGTTCAATTGCCACTCTGGGGAATGATTATATTTCAATTATTTAAATTTTTCCGATCTGGTGATAAGACAAGGCGCGGTGTTGAGTTTCGTCACTCAACACGCAATATCGCAAATTCGGGCGAAAAGTGGAGAACAGAGGGTTTTGACACTAGGTTTCCCTGCTATGCGGGAGAAAGCGTAAAGCTAATTTTATTTATTTATTTTTATTACTATTTTTTACATATACTCGTAATTAACAATACAATACCATACAAACCACTAACTTAACTTTTACATATATCTTAAACTTTATCCGTACGTAAACTTTAACTCGATTCAAATATACCTAACAACAATATCCACACCTACTTCACTTCGCTAGTACTTGATTAGTGGCATCAAGACATCGGGGCCAAAGTTCCTATCTGTTTATAAGATGAAGCATTATAATGAACTTTTAAAGCCCCGAAATAAGCTTTGCGAAGCAATAATTCGAATTTCTGAGGCAAATTGAGATTTGTGATAACTGACGGAACGTAATAACTTATGTTTCTATTGTGTTTTTATTTTCAACTAAATGAGTTTGTTTTCGTTTGTTTTTGTTTCGTTTCGTCTTGTGGTAGATTCTATTTCAGATAATGGCTTCTTGAAACCGCGATTTATATAATCATATAAAAAATGTTACTTTTGTTGTTCTTTAAATTTGTGTATTTAGGGAAAAGAAATTTAAATAAGCCGACAAGACAAACTGCTTGGTTTAAATAAAATTATAATATATTTGTATTTATGTATGTATGTTAAAAGTTGTGATGGTATAAAGTATTAATGTTAAGTAAAATAATTAGTAATTTTACATTCATTTGAAAATCTCTTGAACTCGAAAACACTCTAAGCTCTAGATTTTTTTCCTATTGACAGTATGCTTTCAATTGGCCGTAGTGGCCTCTACAGGAAGTACGAGCTTAAAGAGTTCCGACCTTGGCTTGGAGATCTCGAGAGGAAACCATCAAATTAGATTTACGGTGACGAGACTGGCGACACTGTTTGTCGTGGGGGACTTTGCTTCGCTCAGCGGATGAGTTGCGGCTTTTTCCAGGTAACTACTCGATAGTTTGCGGCAATGCTCTTTGGTAGAGTCGATCTTAATGTCTTTATGAAGGTCTGTGTTGCGTACGTACCACGGTGCGTCCGTGGCAATACGCAGATATCAGTTCAGGAGGATTTGTAAGACATTTTGTTTTTAGCACAAATCAGTGGATATAGTCGGCTAAAGATGAAGGCCGCTTTGCGGTGTACATAGTCGATGTGTGCTTTGAATACAAGCAAGTCTATCTGGCAGATCTGCGTGGAGTAGTTTGTCTATTAAGCCATTATGCCGAACGCATTATCCTTGGCGATGTCTAAGATTGCAGCTGCTGGTAATCTTTTTTGATTTTTGCTATCAGGTATTCTGTGAGGCGGTGGACCTGATGGATGCTGGAGTGACGGGCTCGAAAGCCGAACTGATCAGGAGGGATGATGTTTTGGCCTCTATTATGGCCTGAAGTCGTGTGAGGGGGATACGCTCGTAGATTTTGCCCACAGTGCTCAGCAGACTGATTGGGCGGTAACTGTCCGGGGATTTCCCGGTTTGTGAATACCTACGACGATGGCTTCTTTCCATCAGTCAGGGAATGAGCACTCTTGAAGGAGTGTGTGTTGAAAATGGCGGCTACGAGCATCGATATTATGTGAATCAGTAGAATTTTTAGTATCTTGTTTGTAATGCGATCAGATCCTAAAGATTTTTTAGGCTTAAGGCCATTAAAATATGCACCTCAACCTAAATATGTACCTCATAGCCTGAGGTCGGGCGGATGGGTTCTCCTGCTGGACGGCGGTAACGGCGCTCACGCCCCGGCCTGTGTACTCACGATTACTGGGTGTCCGGCTCTAACGGTCACTACACGCACTACACAGCACTTTCACAAACACTTCGCCCGCGGACAATGATTGCCGCTCATAACCTAGCGGCGTGTCTGAAAAGGCGAAATGTGGCGAGCATGGCAATATGACGTTTTGTCTTTTAAATTTCCAGCCATTTAATATATATCGCATGTAAGTTGAGAAAAATTTAACATTATGGTTTGTTTTATTAGGCCACAATATCCTCCGAGTGGTAATCGAACCCACATCCATCGGTTTGGATAGACAATTCCAAAATGCTTTACAATAACATCAGGTAATTGTAATGCCCCTTTAGAATTTAGAAAATTTTATAAACTGTTGTAATATTACTAAAATACATTAGTGTCATAGTATCCTTTTATCGGTGTACCTCGCTTGATACTCAGTTCTCTATATTTTATCAATTTTAATGATATTTAAGTCCTACCCTGACCACAAATAAACATTCCAAAATTGAAATCGAACCATAACCATCGTATCTACCATCCAACACTCCTTAACAACTTTACAACGACGGAAGATGTTTATTCAGGTCCAATAGAACTTTAGAAAACTTTCGAAATAGAGCTATCTAGTACAATGGCAATGCACTAGCAAATACATTAGTGTCGTCGTGGACAGTATGCAAACGCAATCGACCCCGCGCCGCGCCGCGCGCCGTCTCGAGTGATCCTAATGCCGCATATTTGGTGAGAGATGCTCTATATCTATATGTTCAATTAAAGCTTTTTAACAGCGAATGCTATGCTATATTTTGGTGTTTTGTACTGGACTGGGACGGTTATGTGTCCTATACCCGCTCCGGGAGTAATTTAATATTGTGGCGTTGGGTTTCGCCGGGTACTCGCAATGTATCGAATTCAAGCGAAAAACGGAAAACAAAATGTCTTGACACTGGGTTTACTCAGGCTATCCTGCATTCAGACAAAAATCGGTTAAGGTTTTATGAACTGGATTTCATGTTACGGTTGTCTACTAATTGTTCATTCTGCGTTTCAAAAGATTATATTTATATAATAGTGTATATATTTTACTCTTAGTGGGAATATTTCAATATTCCGTATAAAGACGTAATTATGTTTTTGTGAAAATAACAGTTTTATTTTACATCAATATCATTTATTTTAACAAAATAATGCCTAATCTGTGAAAATAAGAGAAACTACATTTAAAGCCCTTATTTCGGTTTTATAAAATAGAATATTTTTCATCATTTATTCTTAGTGATAATTACAAAAAAAGATAAAAGGTAAAAGAGGCGACGCTCGTGTCGCGATTTTCTACATATTTATTTTGTTGAATAAGTCGTATTCACCTATAACTACAATCAACAGTGATATAATTATTATTCAATATTTTTTTCCGACAAAAACCGGAGTGTGATGCTAGTATGTATATACGTGAAGATATTTCTAAGCTATAATTAATTTATCCTTTTATATAAAGATAATGATAAAAAATAAACATAAAAAGCTATTTGTAGTGGAAAGCCAGCAGTCGTATATTTGAGAAGCTCTGTTGAATCGAAAGCTCATCTTGAGCACTTTAATAGCTTACTACAGTCATCTGGGATTGGAGTTATGAGTTAAGATTTATCTTATAAAATATTTTAATTATTTTAACATTTCTATATGGTAATTGAATGTTGTTGTATTTACTCGTATGAGGGTAACTTTTTCAATATATGAAGGTTTAATATATGTATGTAAGATTCGTATTTTGAAAAGAATATTTTATTGAATATATTTGCTACTTTTTATTCTATTTTTGCAAAATGCAAAATGTTTAACAAATTTTGCTTATAAATATTTTGAAAACAATTTCGTTTTTTTCTATTAAATATATTCGAAACAAAGTTAAACGATATATATATTTTAATTTTCATAACGAATATACTTACGGTACGGTGCAGTTACGGTACAGAGTTATACTCCACTTTCTACCCATTTTGGGGCATCAAAAGCTGAAAGGCAAAACCGAACACCACACTCTGTCATATATGAAGACACACGAACAAGTCTCTTCTCTTAGGAGAAAGAGACTCTCAGATATTGCCCATAGACATATTCTTGGAACAAGTGTCGTTAGTAGTTTGGGTTAACAAAAACATACTTGAAAAACATTTTACGAAAACGTATAAATATTTAAGCGCAGCAGGATTCTAACCCGCGCCTCTTGGAAATCATCCAAGCGGTCTGACTGCGAAGCCATGCGTTGCTGCGGTACTAATGTTACACGTTTTTTAAAAATATTTTTACAATTTATTAAGCGTATGAAAAACATTTCAAAAAATATAATAAAACTTATTAGTCTTTAGTTATTACATTGTAATTTTTCTAACGCTACAAACTAGGACTTAACTAAAAAAAAACACTGTTTTATCAGGATATAGATTTCCCTACGATACAAAAATCATTATCCTCTTACTTCGCTGTATAATAGAAGTCTAGAAACTATTCATTAACTTACCGGTCCAAGTGTAATGGCCGTGATCATAAGAAAAATGGACCCACGGCCATGGTTTTAATTAAGACTAATGTGCTTACAGTAATAGCTTGGGGAGTTGTGTTCGGATAAATAGGTATTGGAAAATTACCATCAGATTTCACCATTTATAACCATTATACTTTTGGTTAGCTTCTGTTTGATCATCTTGCTAGTTTAGTAGTTAATTTCTTTAATTGGTTGTCTTAGCAATTTATTTTATAATACCATGCGGACGAAGTCATGGGCACAGCTAGTACAAGTTGATTTTACACATATTCGAATCCAATACTATCATTTTCAGCTATACTTTACTGCTTTACGCTTTTCACCGCTTAGCATGGTAGTCGTAGATAACCTAGAGTCAAGACACTCCGTTTTCCTATTCCTGCCCGATTTGAGTCTTTGCGTGTCTAGAAGTGGAACTCAACGCCGCGCTTTGTCTTGTACCAGAGCGAAGAAATATAAATCATTCCTTAATGATGTGGGGATTAAACCCACAATCAATCGTATTTGCAGTCAGACGCTGTCCCACTGTGCCACGATGGCCTCAGCAGCATTATTAAAAAAAATGTTCCCAAAACAAAGTAATATCAAATAACATGCGAAATTACAAACATTGATATACAAATGAAAACATGGAAACATAAAACGTTTGAAATCTTTACAGCATCGTCCACAGCTCCCCCGGGCCCAAAGTATATATCGTATAGTATATCGTTACATTATCATATGAATTCAGAGGAATAATAAACGAATAATATGCAAATAACACGTTATGGATGGGACCGTGAGGGTTTCTGTTCGGTGTTTAATGTAGAATTTAGTGGTAACAAGTTTGAGGTAAATTTAAAAATATATATATTCAGAAAACGTATAAAAATTTGAACGTATAAAAATTTGAGCGCAGCGGGATTTGAACCCGCACGCTTAAATTAAATGTATAATTTTATGAAATTTGAATGACAATATATGTTTTATATATTTTTAATTTTTTTTAAATATATATTTATTATGAATTTACTAAATTTGTTTATAAAGAGAACCCCTTTTATAAATAATACTATACATATCTTCACAGTTTTAATGTAATGTGAATTGAGATGTCGCTTGTTTGAGATGACAACGTGATATCTCGTTAATTTTTTTTTTTTTTCTGTTTATTCGAGACCGCAGTCTTGGGTTTCATTTTTTACAAAATCGCGGTATATTTCAATTGTTCCCGTAAAAATTACCCCGTAATATTTTTTGTAGAAGGTAAAGCTCACCGTGGTTTTAAATATCAAGTACTGAGGGGAAACTATATTGAGTTGTCACGAAGAACAAACGAAAGAAGCAATGTCTAATCGGGTAGTAATTACACTAAAATCTAACTTAGTCATTCTTTTTTTTAATATTTTTTAAAGTGTTATTCGCACACTTAGGAAATTGAAAAAGACATATTTAGAAAACGTATACAAATTTGAACGCAGCGGGATTTGATCCCGCGCCTCTTGAAAGTCGTTCAAGCGCTCTGACCTTTACTCTGATGTTTTTCAAATATGTCTTTGTCAATTTAAGGAGAAAAGAGTGTCTTAACATTAGATTCTCTCTGACTACTACACTTTCCGTGCAAATTCTTTACAAATCCCATCTATTTTCATGTATAAATGAGAAAATAAAAACAATCCAACTGAAACTAAAACAGGAGCACAAGTAAATGAGAGCGAGTACTCGCTATCAGTCCGCGGTGATAAAATTAAAAAGTAATAAAAATGCAAACGAAGTAAGTTCCGGGCGGAATGCGGCGGGCTATCGCCGTTAACGTGAAATCTTCATTTTGATATGAACCCCTTCTTTTATAAATTGTCTGATGTTAGTTAAGAAGTTTTGGAGATGTTTTAAAATAATGGTATATAAGTGGGTATAAAAATAATGTTTTTGTTATATACCTGCTCATGGCTTACCTTTCGGGTGGAAAGTCTTACCAAAGTGCTACCCCCTTGTACGGTTAAAAGAGAAAGGCTGGTTCTTACATTAAAATTAACATTGCAATTTTGTTAAATTACTTAAGTAACTTATTTAGCTCTAAAATTTATGAGTACTTAAAAAAATCTCAAATATTACAATAACAAATGAAAATATTATAAAAGAAGTGAAAAGTATATAAATAATAGTAAGTATATTAGTAATAGTAAATAATTCCTGTAATAATATTTCAGTAAAAAGGACTTTTTTAAGAGGTATTTAAAAAAAAATCTTACAAATATTTTTATGATGATTTTGTAAACGTCATATATTTAATCATATAAAAATATGCCAAAACAGCAAGAGCACTTAGAAAATAAATCAAGCATTATATCTGATTTTAATATAAGCATAATTTCCACAAATTTAAGCAATAAATTGTAACCAATACCCCATTATGTTTACTCGCATCCATAAATGACTTACCTATATTAATAAAAGAGTAAAGTCTCAGAGCGGGCCGTAGCGCGCGGGCATACTGGACGCGGTGGCGCGTGAAATTGCCCAGTGTCGGGGCTTCATTCATAAAATATAGCGACAGCAAATGATGTATGGGATACGGTAGATGGTACCCCCGAACGATGTCCGATAGTTTTATAAAGGGTTTGTTTTGGTATTAATGAGATATGTATTAAGGAAAACTATTTGTGGGTTCGCACAATTTCGTTTGCGGACTCAATAATTCTTGACACCAAAAACACATCTTGCTGAAAAGCTTTTGTTCAGGCACCATTTTATTATTTCTTATAGCTTAGCTGGTCTATTCTGGTTCTCCACTCAGGGGTTCCACTCTTCGAAATCATATATATCCTAAATCCTGCCCAGGCTAAAAGGCAGATCCCTTAACTGCTTAGCTGCCTCGGTCGCTGGTTGCCTGCACTGGACCTCCTTTGAGTAATCAGGGGTCTCACTCGGCTGGACGGACCGCCCAGGCAGCACATAGCTTTCTCTTCACTGACAACCACTTCCCCCGGAACCTTCCGCAGCTCCATCTGCAGATCAATAAGGTCCTACCTAGGTACCCACCCATATTCATGGGTGGCGTTGAGCTAAACGATCAGAGGCCCTCGCCTTGATATCGTTTCCCCTCTCCCCTGCTGGGTGTAGAGAGATAACCACACGTACCGTGCGTACCGCTAAAAGGCAACAAAAAGGTTTCATTACTGTGTAATTACGATATATCATATACTCGTATTCATGACTACATCTACACATTAGTTGTTTGACGTGATTAGAATATAAAGTGCGGACTCTGACATTCATCTTACAAAGTAGCTGTTTGATAGAGAGTAAAATAAAAGAGACAGAGACAAAATTCACTCGGGCGTAGTTCCTAAAAAAATTTTTTTTTCGGCTCTTTCCTTTCGCATTCTCCCGCATAACACGGTAGTCAGAGAGAACCTTGTACCAAGACATTCCATTCTCCACTTTCCATCCGAAATCAACACATTGCGTGGCGGAACTCTTTGTCTTATCTGTGACCCACTGCACCACGATAATCTCAACTATCAGCTAATCTATTTTTGATATTTTATAAAATAAAAGTTAATTAAATATGTTTTTTTTTTCTATTTTAATACAAAAACATGAAACTGATTCAGTGGCGTTCGTTGTTTCCGAAAGCTACTAACTATTAGAGGATTTAAATTTAAATAATGAAAATGTCGCATTGTTGCCGAATTAAACTCGCAAAAATAATGCTCAGCGTTCACTTTACGCTATAAAGCTAAAGCTTAAAGCTTATTTTATATTTAATTGTAATTTTAAAAGCTTCAAGGCAGTTCTTAATTTTAATACTGTCTGGTGAAATTGTTGTAGGTATTTATTTCTAACTGTTTTCTGTCTGGCTAAACAAACGTTTGTACTTATGTATATAATATACTATATTTTAACAATTCAAAAGTGCTTACAAAAATCCTTTTGAAAAAGGATATTTTGAATTCGAATTTAAATATACAAGTATGTATAATTAGTCTCGCCATAATTAAATTACTGTTATAACAAAAATTAAACAAAATATTACTTTGGAATTTGGAATCTGTCATTTTTATATAATTTTTGATTGTATTTTCTTATTTTCGCGCATCGCTGTAAAATATTTTGTGATATTAAAATAGAGTGGGGTGATAAAGATAAGCGAATCGCTGTGATTGCATTATATAATGTAGGTATGGTGCCAAATACAATTTTTCGATTCCTCCATGCGTTTGGTATTAGTCAAATGTTTGTGTACCGGGCTATCAATTGTCAAAAGTCGATTGATAGGTACAATGAAACCTCCTATATTTGTGACAGAAAAAGTTTTGGCCGTCCACGTAGTGTTCGTACGAAAAAGGTGACCCAAGCATTCTAGAATCATGTCACATATTTTGAAAAATGATTTAGGACTTGCAGTCTGTAACAGACGCACTGGTCATATCTTAACTTTTTTTTAAGCGGTACGCATAGGTAGACACAGTATGTTTTTGGTTTACAGGTAAGAATTTTTCGGATTTGAGCCATATTTTACAAACGAATTGATGTATTTATGCTGAAAGTTCTAAAGAAGCTCTCCTACTAGTCAACAGAGTACGACCTGGTCATTATCCGATTTCAGTGATGGTTTGGTGGGGTGTTAGCTATAAAGCAGTGACTGACCTATATTTTTCTGAAATAGGTATTAAAACATCGGCACAAGTGTATCAACATATCATTCTTGAGACGGTAGTTAAGCCCCTTAACAACACCATGTTCAATAACCAATAATGGCCCTTTCAGCAAGACTTGGTGCCGAATCATAAAGCTCCATCCACCCAAACTTGGTGAGAAACGAACGTTCCGGATTTCATGAGTGCTGAAGACTGGCCATCATCTAGTCCTGATCTTAATCCACTGGATTATGATTTATGGACAGTTTAAGAGAGTAAGGCTTGCTCTAAACGCCATAATAATTTGGAGTCCCTAAAACAATACATACGATTGGCAGTGAAGAATTTTCGAATAGAAAGAGTGCGTGCTGCTAGTGATAACTGCCCTCAACGTTTAAAGGACTGTATTGCAACCAATGGAAACTACTTCGAATAAGCTTTATATATTTTGAATGGTTTTATATTAATGTATTAAACTAGCACTCTGTAATAGTAATCAATGTTACGTACTATAAACAAAATGTTGTTTTTTTATAGCAATATTTATGGCAAGACTAAGTAAATTATTCTCCCTACAATGACAGACAGGGTAGAATATAATAGACTACCTCTCTCAGATTGTAAAGAGTATAAAGAGTCAATTAATTCCTCTTATAATAGATCTGCTCTCTTGAGAAATGTTAAAATAAAAAAAAAAAGACGATATTTTTAAATATGTTTTTTTTAAACATTAAGACCACTTGTATTGTTATTGCAGTATTTCTGTTTAACATTTCAAATACGGTAGATATTTATGACAAACCTACAATCTACATATATTTAAAATAATCTCACTTACAAAATTTACAATTTAATTAACAAATTCAATTCATAACTGTAGACGATCTAATTCCATTCAACGCGATAAATGTAAAATGCATATATTTTAATTATTATATCGTCGTGTCGCACAGTATATAGCAAGTAGATTTAAAGCGTAGAATTACTGTATAAAACCATTATACGCCTCTACGCACCCGCCTGCCTGGGAAACTTTGTCGTTCGCCACGTGGACCCTTTGATTATTTAATTGACGGTAAATACGAGAGAGAGTGCTGTGATCTATGTTATGAGGAAAGATTTGTAAGCAAAATCTATTATTAGAATTAAATTTTGTTATATAATATGTTTATATTTTTTTTAAATAAATTTCTTGGTTTACCACACACACTTTTCCAGCATCTACCCAAACAGATATGACCTAGTGTCAGAAATACTGTTCTACGCTTTCCGTCCGAATTTGAAATATTGTATGTAGTAATGGTATTGCGAAATGCTCGCTATAATTTGCCAACGAGTGTGAAAAAAATTAAAAATGTAATTATTTTATTTTTTTCCATAGAGCTACACAAAAGGGAGTAGCCATAGCGATATTTTCCGATACAAAACTGTCATATTTTGCGGGGGGATTTCTCAATTACGTACACTTTGTCAGATTCGCACACAAAAACAAAGATGCGTTACTAGGAAACTGCACATGCAAATAAAACCGATACACTAAGACTTTACACAACACACATAGCAACATCCTGTGTCATAACAGTGTAATTTCGAGTTTCCTTTACATATACTAATCGTAAGGAGCCGTGGCTGTAACACATACCGATACTCATTATCGATAAATACACATTATCGATAAATACGCATTATTGATAAAATTGGTTAGAGAAATTAGGCTTAACAAATGAGATACAAAAGAAGTCATTGTGATAAGAAAAAGATTTTATTTATTTTCTATTATAATTAACTGTTAACAAAAAAAAAAAATCAATAGTTTTGTGCCATTTTTTTATGAATATGATTAATACATTTTTGTGGGTATGGTTCTTTCGTTATATATCCCGTTATACTAATTATATAAATAAATTACACATCCGAATTACATACTTAATATTTATAATTAAACGTTTAACCACTCGTAAGTATTGTATCATGATAATTTTATTGAATGCAATTTAAATATAGCAGTATTAAAATAAGTTATAATGAACCAAAATAACTCTCAAAAATAATTGACGACCCCGTGTAACACCAAAAGAGTTACAGGAATGTTGTCGGCCTAAGTTTTTCCTTATAATATAATCTTTTTCCAAGTGCCGTTGGAATCTTGCCAACCATCGCGGTAAAAGTCAAAAGCTGTCGTGATGAAGCTGACACTATAATCTCTAGACATTTTGGTTTTCTTTTGTTAATTTCAATGTATAATGTGTATGAGATACTTGTGTAAATTATTCTCACTCGCATAATGTTTATGTTTGAAATATATTCTTTCTTCTATGTGGTCTTGGGTTCCAGCACCTAGCATGAAAGGAAACTAGGACAGTTGTAATTCACCCGATTGTTCTGGCAAGGACATCAAGTCTTAGGATATTAGATATGCGAGTTGCCGTCAGATGCCTGTGTGAATTTTCAACCAAATCGGATGGCAACAGATGGATCAAAATAGCACTACAGGATTGATTTACCTATATAGATAGACACGCATATGTGAAGTTAATAAAATAATATAAAATATTTCCATAACCGGATTTGAACCCACGGCCGTTGAACCTCATCTCAATTGCACAACAATATAGTATACATATATTAATTATTGTACCAAAAGTATATCACAAAAGCTCTATTAATTAGTACAATGAAATAATTTAACGTATAAAGCAAAAGCTTAATAAAAAGCTCTATAATTTAATTAACAATAACACGTTTCCAATACAAATTGCATCGTAAAAGTCAAAACGGAATAAGTTTATTATTAAAAATTGTACGTTTATGTAACTGTAATAGAAATACTGTATGCCAGTTCCAGCTATTTGTGAGTATTATGTACGTACTGTACAGTAACAGTTAAATGAAGCGTTATTTGATGGGATTGTATTTATTGAAGACTTGCTATTTCACCTAACTTTACTTAGTACTGTTAAACTAAAGGTATCACGCCTTTTCCAGCTTAGTATGGTAGTCAGAGAGAGCTTAATGCCAAGACACTCCGTTTTCCACTTTCCAATCAATTATCAATTTTGAGTTTTTACTTTATTCGAACCCATAACCCCATGACTATTGCTGAAATAAGTTAAAAGAGGCTTCTTTTGATTTATTTCAACAATACTGTACTCCAAATACTGACTTTGATTGGTAACATGTGACAACTTCTGTGAAATAATCACAGTTCTTCTATCGTGTTGTAATTAAAAAATACCTTTACAAGTTTCTGCCATATAGACAGTAATAGTCTGGACTACTTTTGAGACATAGAAAATAAAACTATAAAGCTTTAATCGTTACACACAGACAAAAAAATCTTTGCTCTATATAATATTTACTGGGAGATAAAATCTCCACCTGATATTAAAAGTTAAGCTGTAGCGTTGGTAGTGTATGGTGTTGATGATCCGCCGGTGGATGCTTAATGAGTCGATTGTATTTAAAATCAATAGTTGTGAAGGTATTTCTGTAAGAGTCAAAATTTGGTGAGTATTTCTCTGTTTCTGTTTTGAAAATTTATCTTCTGACAAAGAAAACTATTGCTTGTTTAGCCCGATATTTTGCTAATCCTGTAATGTTTCAGGCTCTCGTTTTTACGCTCGTAGCAGGGTAGGCTAAGAGAACTTAGTGTCAAGTTACTCAGTTGACACTAAGTTTTTCTTGGACGGATTAGTTAATCCGTCCAAGATCATCCAAGACATTGTGTGTTGAGTAGCGGAACTTAACCGCGCTGAGCTTTGCCATATTTCAGAGTAAAAATGAAAATAATACCCTCGGTGACCTCGGTTAACCTTCGAGAACACAGTATCGATGATACTGAAGGAAGGCCACGTAAAAAGCACGAGGACCCCCCGGAGGATGTATATGAAAAAATTTACGACAGTGAACCAGGCGAAAGATAAATACTCCACAAAGTGAGAATCGAATTGTATATTAATTTTATATTATAACAAATGCTTGTTAGTAAAATGTAAATTATATTACGAAGTTAGGTCTGCGAAGTATCGAAAGTGCCTACTTGTATGTCACTCCACGTCTATACTGCAGTCTGCAGCTAAGTGTCCTGATGCATGCGCATGTGTACTGGAAGCATATTAGTTGCATATTTCTTGAAGTTATATTTAGTATAGTATATATGCATATTATTTGAATAGAACGATATACACGCTTAGATATTTTAAAAATCCTTCCCTTGAGTGGCGCTTGAACCAGCAGTTATCCAGTGCCATCTAATTTCCATCATAATATTCTCTATGGTTATTGGTATTGGGCCTAATTGAATTTTTGTTTCTTTATTGATTGAATTGTGTTTAATATTTGAAAATGGAATTGAGTTTGATTTGGTTTGGTATTTTTAATTTTGTGACATAAATGTTCACATTTTTTTTTCACATTGCTATGTAAAAATTAAATATGAGAGGACTAAAAATATAACAAAAAATGCACTCAAATAATTTTCATAGTGCAATTTTATGTAAGTAAAATAAATATATCTTAGATATGAAGATAGAAACAAAATTATATTTTTAAAGATTGACTTTAACATTTTATTTAGATTTTATATATAAAAAGATATATTTCTACTTATTATAAAGTCTCGAGTGTTTTATTATTACGTAAGATAAAGCACGGCGTTGAGTTCCGCCACTTGCAGTAGGCAAAAACTTTTCACAGAAAATAAAATGACAAAATTAAAAAAAACCCTATCTCATGACAAAAAGTACCATAACACTAAATAAAGTTATATTTTACAATTTTATTTGAAATATTCCTTTCATTCTAACGAAACACGAATGTGATCGACAATCTCGAGTAGTAGCTACAAGCGGGAGCCGCGTAATTGGTTGGAAACTCAGCCGCGATCCGTACAGTGCGTTCACCACTTGTCGGTCCTATTAATGGTAACTATTAGGAAAATATGAAATATGAAATTTTATATGTACAATTTTGTAAAACATAAAATATGTTTTACTATATAAAATGTTTTACTTTTAGCTCGTTCGCCTTTTACATAGTAACTGGGTCTCTTTTTTGAGATCACTGAACTAGATTTAAATTTATGTCAGTATTTTTCATGTGAAACTAACGTTATTTAGTAATTTTTTTGTTTGTTAGTTAGAATTACTAAAAAATCTAATTCTTAAAATATAAGAAAGATAGATATTCTTGTTCTATTTCTACTTGAAATTATTATGTTTTTTTACTTGAACCTTAATTATCTTTTAGTTCTTACAAATTAATACGCGTTAATAGACAAAACAGCTTAGAAAGAAAAGATATATGCAGAGTAAGGCATATTTAGAAAACGTATAAAAATTTGAACGCAGCGGGATTTGAACCCGCGCCTCTTAAAAACTTTTCAAGCGGTCATAAACTCTAAGCCGCTACATTGAAATTCTTATACGCTTATTACAACTTATATTTGTTGTTAGCATCTCTGTAGAGAGATTTTTACAAATTTCTGCTACCCAAAGATTATAATACGAACAATCGTTTGGCAAGAGAGAATGCTATAATATGTCTTTTTCAATTTCCTAAGTGTGCGAATAACACTTTAAAAATGTTAAAAAAATATATGCATAATAACTCTTACAATTAATAGGTAATGCTTTTTTCAGTATGATCTCACCAAGTAATATAATATAAATAAAACAATTTTTAAAACATTTAAGCATTAGAAATAAAAAGAATTACGTCATACCAGAACTCACCCGTTGACGTTAAAAAACGAGAACCCATATAAAATTAAGTCAACAAGTTCTACCGAAAAATTATTCATAGGCGATATCTTTAGGTGCGAAGTGGGCGAGGCAAGCAGGTTTTTCTATGGGAGAGAGGAGGACGCGGAATAGTCTTCATGAATTGGAAATGTAATTTGGTTGGGTATATTCGGGCAATTGTTTTTGAGAGTCACCGATTTTCGTGATAGACGCACCAGGACTTGCCTTTGGACGTTAAATGTTTTTTATATGAGATCCCCATGTTTAGAGACACTTTATTTCACGAAACGCTTACAAGTTACCCTTTATTTGGTCTTTAATGTGATTGAATTATGTA
The DNA here is from genome assembly GCA_038994665.1 of Podotricha telesiphe. Lineage (NCBI taxonomy): Eukaryota > Metazoa > Arthropoda > Insecta > Lepidoptera > Nymphalidae > Podotricha > Podotricha telesiphe. The sequence goes on from JAOYRR010000248.1 coordinate 77,560, forward strand.
ACGATGTGTCTTGAAGTGTATGCGTTTTTTTGTATGTTAGATTAAATTGGTTGGGAGTTTTACCCAACATACAAATTATTAGACGTCTTGTCATAATTGTCCATATTGGAGGATATTCAAAATTAAGACATAAAAATGAAATGTAATAGTGCGAGTAACTTATGTTCACAGGTAATTTGAGATAATAGGTATTATGAAAATTATGCGCGGTTGGTTTCTATGGTGTCTATTTTCCTTAATATTAAAATTGTTAAAATATATAAGAAAGATATTATTTGATTGATTATATATTCATCAACATTTCTCATAACACTTTGAAATTTTATACATACGTATATACTATAGTCTGTATATCAACTCGTAATGTCTTAAATTCGGATGGAAAGGGAAGAATGGAGTGTCTTGACACTAGGTTCTCAATACTTACCACGCTATTTAAAAATATATATATGTATGTAAGATTAGTGGTGATGTGATTCTTATATAAATCACTTTTCTTTGTTGATTGTTGTTTCTATAGCAAGCTCCTGTTTTAAAATTCACCATTTAGAGACAAAGAAGTCAAGCTAGTAATAAAAATTTTTCACTATAAATATATTTAGTTTAGGAATGTTTTCTATGTATATTTAGTTTTAATTATAATTTTTTCAAGTGACGTTTCATCGTTCTAAAGTCTTCTTTTGTAAGGAATAGAAGGTTATTTTGTAATTATTTCAATATAGAAAATTAAGCACACAGATATGTAAACCTTCTCTTAGTTTTAGCATCCCCGACTCGTCGTGTAATAAAAAACGTGTTTTTTACCGAATTATTATACAGCGACGTTACATAATTCGGCTCTACATGGAATCTAAATTGGTGTGCATTTTACGATAGCTAAAAGAGAGCGACCTCACTTATTTTTTTGCTGGAACTGGACTTTTTTGAGACTTTCCCGTTCAAGTAAAATACCTGAATTTTTCTTTTTTAAACTATCTAAATGTTACTCAACAGGCTTATATTTTTTTAACAATCAAGCAGACAAGCAACCATGATATTTTTATATGTTACAACGCCTTGCGTGTTCAGTATAACAATGTGCTGAGGATAGTGCTGGGGAAGCCGCGGTGTTGCAGTGCGTCGGCAATATTTGCAGATGCTGGCATTGAAGATTTTTATGCAATCACATGCAGCAAGCGCGCCTGCATGCATGAGACTTAATGAAAAGCGCCCTATCATCCCTCCTCCTTAGGACATTGGTGTTTAAGATGGACAGGGCCTCTCTGGTAATACTGAATGATGTACCATTAAGTTCAGCACTAACAAAAAGTTGTTAAGGAATTTTATTACCAACAAAGTATGTTGTTATCCATATAACTAAATTTAAATTAAATTTCTATCAACGTCATATGATCTTTAAATCTTTACTCGAACAATATACAATTTAGAATAGCTTAAAATTATTCTTTCTTCTTTACTTGTTTTGCCAAGAAAAAAAGACAGATTTCAAGAGACGTGTCCCACTCCAGCTACAGTTTTATTTCTAAATATTTACAATTGCAATAAACCGGGCCAGTTATTTGTTACATATAAACATTATATGCAGTGTGAAAGCGGAAACTCCACACCACTCTGCAAACTCATCAAATTCTTTCACATTGCGTAATCATATTTTCAATCATAATTTTATATAATATTCTTATACACTTGTAGATAACATCTTATAGCTTTGGAGGTAAGTAGGCGAAAATAAAACGTAAGATTTCCAATCAAAAGTGAATATTTTCGCAAGTATTATGTAGTGGTCTACTTCGCGAGAGCAAACAATTTCCACGTACACTCGCGTACACTGCCGTTGTTGGACAATTTCGCGAACTTTGGAAGATTAAATTAGAAAACGTATACAAGAACAAATCGCGTACTACGAGCGAAAGTACTGTAACCTAGCTTATACTCGTTACTGTCTTCCGAGCTACAGTGTCCGGGTAAAATGGTAAAATTTAGGCATATTTCAACCAACTTATATGAAAATTTTATTAATATTAACTAACGGTTCTTACATTAATATATATACAGTTAACATGACTTAAACCAAATACAACTAATGTTATAACCACTTAGAGGTAAATATCGTATGCAAAAGAGAAATAAAAAGGCAAAGTTAAATGTCAAATTATTGTAATATTATTAAAACTTTATTAACACTCAAGTAAAAATAATAAAACCGTTTTTTTCCTTTTTTTAACGTAGCCGGACGTCAACGCGTGTTTCTTGGGACCACTATCTATACGTTTTATCCTCCTACCGTAAAGCTTTTATACGTTTTCTAAAAATATTGTTATAATATATCTAGAAATTCACATGTCTGTAGACAAGAAAGAGATTTTTTTGTGTTAGTGTATTGAAGTTAGGAATTAATAGATAGAATATGCGTTATTGCTTACAAATACAGAAAACACAAGAAACAAAATACATATAGAAAAATAAAATGTATGCAATGGTGTATGTATTTTTTCAAGAAATATTAGCAACCCTTTGGCAAAGAGAGGACTAATAAATACTTACAGCTTTACGTCTTTTGCCAGCTAGCAGGGTAGTCAGAGAGAACCTAGTCAAGAAACTATACGTCAATACACTCCCTTCTCCACTTTCTGCCTGAATTCGAAACATTGCGTCATTGTCTTGTTCACAAGAGCGGATAAATGAAAAAAGGCGGAGAAATTATAATATTTCTGTGGGAACTGAATTCACAATAACCACGAGTATAGTCATATCCACTATCCCACTGAGCCACGATTGCCATAAATTTTATAGAAAATATTTGTTTAATATTATTATAATGAATGATGTATAATTATGATTTATACTTAAAATAATTTAGGCATATTAGAATATAATGAAACAAGGATTTGAACCTGTGCTATCATGAATCGACATCGGGACATTACTGCATTTGATAGATAAAGTGCCGTCGAGTACCCTCCGAGGATTATTGCAGCGCAGCTGAATTAATCACAAACTGAAATACTTGTTATTTACATAAATATAATAGTATATAAGTAAATATAAACAAATTGTGGTATAATCGGAAGTGCCTTATTGTACGTACACGCAATGGCAGTAGGTTCTATTCCCACTTGCGAAATGACAAAATCCTTCTTAAGATTAGACAAATTGGTTTATTTTAGGATTTATGAACTTCATATTCTCTATTCTCGCTAGGGAAAACAAATATATCCGTAGAATGCATGAAAGTCTGCAAGGCTATTGAAGTACAAAAACTTTTCATTAGAGAAGACTGTTGAAACCTTTCTACCACTTTCTACTACTACCCAATTCTAAAAACTTTAAACTGTCAAACCCACCACCGGATAGCAAAATACGGTCAGCTCATACTGAAAGAACCCATGGCAGTACGCGAGGCAAGAAATCATTAGCGGTAGTCTGATATTATAATTGTATTGAAATTCAATCACCATGAACGCCTAAAGTATTCGAAACGTCAAGCTTTCTAAAATGTATTTTTGAATACAAAAATATGGGCGATTAATCCAGTGAAAAGTAATTGTATTTTAAAATTGTCATAGCCAGTATGCAATGATCAAAAGAAGAGGGAAAGTGGAAAAAACAAAAAAATAAGCTTTAATTTTTAATACTAATACAGAATAAGATCATGAACAAAATTTTAAAATAAATAGAGTTTAAAATAAGTTGTTTTAGTTCAAAGGTTATATGTTTGTCTGAGTGGTAGTTTCTCTCGTCTTGAGCTTAATTAATGAGTGAATTATCTGAATGAAGTGCATCTGATTCCTCGCTTTCTACTATTTTTTATACTTTAAAACAGTTTGTGGTAATCCAATTAAATTGAGTTCAGACGGTTTTAGTAGTAAGTTTTAAGGTACTGACAATTATTTTCGTCGTCGTTATTCGGGTCGACTTAGTAAGGACATAAGGGTCATCATATGAAAGATTGTATTATCATCGGTTTTGGACACTTTCAATATAGCGTTGGAGTAATAGCTTTAAAATGAAAGATTTATAAGAGAAAGAAATATTTTTTAAATACATTAAAATATATGAAGTTTTCCACTCTCCATCTATATATTGAAAGTAATCCTCCGAATGAAATTTTAAACCAACGACTATCACCTCCCAAATGAAACACGCATACGAGACCAAAGTATTTTACCATGAAACTCGATATTAACATTCATTATCTACATCATATTACTATAAATATAAATTCGTCAATGTAAGAGATTTATATACTGTATCTACAGTATATAAATTGCAAGAATATGTCTGAGACAATCAGGCGGCGTCAACACTAGGCGGTCTAATTAGACGGCGGTTAGGCGCGAGTATTTGATTTACTAATCACCTTTAACCTTTGTATATATTTGTAGTAATAAAGAAAGTATTGTTTTTTTGTTCTCAAAATAATAAAGAATGGCGGTTTTTTCATAGTCCATCATAACACAGTGGTTATTTTTCCGTGGCCTGTAGAACGGCGGTATTGGGTTCGAACTGAACGAAGTGACGAACAAAAGATATTTTCTAATTTTTGTCTACTCTGTATAGGATCTGTCATCTTCATGAGATGAATGAAGTTATAGAATATATTCACCTGTATATAGCAGGGTGATTAGGGAGAACCAAGTAAAGTTTAATACTTTACTAATCTCTGTATTAAATTTTATTTTTGTTGAAAGTATGTAAGCTTAGAAGGCTTTCTAAATTTATCAGTTTTCTCTGTTAGAATACACATATAGGTAGTTACAAAAAAGTATCAAGAAATCACATAAATATTTGTTCCGCGTCCATTTAATCTTGGACTGCTCATTCCCTAATTGCAAGTGATGTAGGTTTTCAGGCAATAGTATTGTGATTCCGTATGCAATTTCTATTTAGAAGTGATTATTCAAATTTATTTCCTTTAATTTTTCGTTTTCATTGGCTCCATCTATCTATATACACATTTTGCAACGCAGTTTCGACCCATTTGGAATTTGGAAACTGTCTAGAGCTAGACTGACCAGAAAGCAGTTTCAAGTAGTGTTCCTTTTAGTTTATTTTCAAAACGAATTACATTTATTAGATGCGGATAGTACCTGAAAGTATACTCAGCTTTTTATGATTTATAAGCATAACTTACGTCTTAGCCATTTAAGTCAAAGGTTTACAGAGAAAAATAAAAAAAAAAGGTTTTTTTTTATTTCTGTTGCCCTAAGGTTCGAATGTTATTTAAATGACTTGTTTAATCTCAGTGCAATGACTGCGTTAATATTCTTTAAGCTAGTTTTAAAACATTTACACAAGTTATAAGAACTTTAGTGGTAACATCATGCAACAAAAAAAAAATAATTGACACTACAAAAATACTACACTTAGTAATAAAAAATAAAAAAATCTTTTTATATTAATTAAACTAGTAACCATCAGTTTCCAAAGTCATTTAACAAATATTATGTTAACATTTTTAAATTGTTAGTACCACACTAAGGAGATTGAAAAATACATATTTGGAAAACGTATAAAAGTTTTAACGCAGCGGCATTTGAACCCGCGCTCTTGGAAACCGTTCAAGCGCTCTGACCGCTAAGCAGAACGCTGCGTTCAAATTTTTATACGTTTTCTAATTATGTCTTTTTCATTCAACAAATTTTTACTTTCACACTCTCTGCCATAAGAATAATTTACACACCGTTCCACCATCTAACAACGTATCCCTAAAAAGACTAATATCGCTAAAACGGTTCAATAAAGCGCTTTGATGGTATGTTTACGCTTGTTATTAGCTAATTACACTCGTCATTGAATGCCCGTTCGACTCCCGTCTGTGTAAAGATATAAAGCTTTATACGATTTGTTGATTGGAGCGACTGTTGAGAATTCAATGACAGTTAATCTTTTTCTCCAATACTTATGGCTATATTAGCTATATTTGTATTAAAACTGTATTTTTATATAGTTTATTTTATACAATGTCCCGGATTGGGGCGAGGTAGATACGTACTATATGTGTTATTTTAAAAATGTGTCACTTTATACAAAAGTGTACGTCAAACATATAAAACTCTGTGTGTGTGTGTGTGTAATATTATTTTATTATTTAAATACTTAATGCTTGTTTCCGTAATAAAAGTCCCGCTGAGCTTCTCAGGTCTTCTCAGAGCTTCTCAGGTCAGAGGCATTAACTTTAGTGATCCGGTGGTAAATATACCGACGTTCAAAAAATTCAGCATGTAATTTCTCATTTTGAAATAAATTCGTAATCTTATTTTGTCTAAGTCAAATAGACTTTGACTTTGACCTAGGCGTTCAGACATTTCTTTACTTTTCACTCGAAATCGAATATTGTGAGTTGAGTAGCGGAACTCAACGCTGCACTTTGTCTTACCACAGCAGGTCCATGCAAATGATTTAAATATTATATTTTTTTAGAGTGGAGATCGAACCACAACCAATCCTGCTTACAGTCAGGTGTCAGCCACTGCGCCACGATGGCCTTCAATTAATACATTATTATAAAAAAATATGTTTTTATGCACTTCTCTATGTAATCTTTAAGAATGAGAAATTATAGATGTTACTACAGTTACTTATATAAGAGTTGAGTAAAGCTTTTGGACGGATTCCAAGAGGAAGGTTCAAAATTGTTATATTTACGTATCTAAATATTTTTCTGATACTAAGTATGTGGCATACACTTTTAAAATATTTATAATAATATTTACTTTTTACCACTTTAAAGTGTTTTCCTACATTTAGAACAAGAAAAACATTTTAAGGAAACGTATAAAGTGGCGGATCTTGAACCTGTCATTGCGCTGCTTGGAAACCGTCCAAATACTCTGAGCTACACGTTCTATGTCGTTTATTAATTATTAGTAAAGTTGTAACAAACGTATAATTTTTCATTATACGCTTGTTAGCTTACTATTTATTTTACTTTTTTTTAATTTATTTTTTATTTATTTTATTTATTATTAGCTTACTATTTTTAGTAAGAATTGTAAGATTATAATTTCATATCAAATACTATTGAATATGTAAAATAATCATGAACTAATATTAAAGATCCCGAGGGATAAGAGATGTAAATTTATTTGAAAACTCTCACCCTATCTCTACGGGAACTGTTGTAAGAACTTTAATATGCTTGATATGATGACGTCATAAAATGAATCTGAATTTACAATCATGTATACATACATAATTTCCCAAATAGCGGACATGCCCACCACGAACGATTTATAGATGAATCATTGCAATCTTAAGCACATAAGTGATTTTAGTAGAGGTTATCGTAGCGCAGTGGAACAACATTTCAATGTAATCACTATTAGTTGTCGGTTCGATTACCACTAGAGAGAAAAATTATATTATATTTTTTTATTCGTCCGCTCTGGGAAGACAAAGCGCGAGTGGCCCTTCTCGTCTTGCCATTAGTTTTTATCTGCTTACCCACTGAGCGGGAAAAACGTAGAAACTGCAAAAAAAATGTTATTCTACATCTAATATATTTCACATTTTTTTAAGTGTTATTCGTACACTTAGGCAATTGAACAATGCATATTTAGAAAAAGTATAAAAAATTGAACGCAGCGGGATTTGAAGCTGGATGTAGAACGCATGGCTTAGAGGTCAGAGCGCTTGAAGGGTTTTCAAGAGGCGCGGGGCTATTTAACAAATATTATCAATTTTACATACTTACTGAACTTTTTTATCTTAACGCAACTTCGGAATCAAGGTAGGTACGATCAAGTAGTGGGATATCACTCCGTTCTCCACTTCCAAGGCAATTACGGATTGGATGTCAAAATTTAAAGCCACTTTGTCTCAAAAACCTAATATTATTATATTTATATTTTTTTAACATTTTTTAGAGTGTTATTCGCACACTAAGGAAATTGAAAAAGACATATTTAGAAAACGTATAAAAATTTGAACGCAGCGGAATTTGAACCCGCGCCTCTTGAAAAGCGCCACTTGAACGGTTTTCAAGAGGCGCGGGTTGAAATCCTGCTGCTTTCAAATTTTTATACGTTTTCTAAATATGTCATTATTATATTTGTAATATATAAGTAGAAAATCATAAAATAACACGATTAATCCAATTATTCAAAGTTTTATCGCAAAACCGACGGCAATATACACAATTGTGATAGCACCGACTACAATCTGTATATAAATATAATACCCGATAAAGTAGCTACTTATTGCTCACTACTGCAGGCTATTCATAGTAACGGCGTATTGAAGTTAAGTCCCAGCGCCATACGGCACCTGGCTAGCTACGGAGCTAGATCTGGAGCTAGATCTGGAGCTAGGTTTGGCCTATGTGGCTCTGTAATCTGCCATTCCTATGTAAATTCGCTCGCTCAACCAACTATGACTTCATATAAAAGAGTACTCTCGCGTTGTTGCCTGTGTATTTAACCTGAAGGTATCGCAGAACGGCTTATTTTTTTCCGTCTGGATCAAAAATAAGTATTGAGGACTGTAATGTCATATTAAACCTCTTTTTTAGCTGCACATTTACTCCCTTAGCACCCTGCTAGGAAGAGAGAACCTAATGTCATGAGACTTAGTTCTCCACTTTCCGACCCGATTCGGGACATTGTTTAACCACGTAAATATATAGTTATAAAGGGAAAATAATTAATATTTTTACGACGGTAAGATTTCGTTTAGCTTAACTTAAAGCTTATTAAGCGATATTGTGTGTTAGCACAGTTAGGTACAGTCGCTCTTTTGTGTCCGCTCAATACGTAAAGTCTCGATTTTGGGCCAAAGTGAAGAATGAAATGTCTTGACATAGGTCCTCAATGACTACTCTGCTATGTGGGAAAAAATGAGAAAAAAATCATATTTATCGGTTTTTAATACTTCATGCAACTATATTTCAAATAGAATTTTGAAATAAAACCCTTGAATGAAGTAAATAATAACTATATATTATTAAAAAAACATCAAATTTATATAAGTATACAGTAATGGGAGCACCACTCGTTCTCAATGTTTGGAACGACGTCCGCTATAGCAAGTAAGTGAATTTTGCCTTTATGCAGCCACTTGACTAGGCAACAGAAGGTTTTATCCTTTGATTACAGTTCCAAGTTCTAATATAGCCGATGAGCCCTGGGGGTTACATGGATGAAGGTTACAAAAACTTCTACCTTAGACGAGACACTGTCGAAGAAAACACACACTTTTATTAGCTGATTTCTTTCTGAAGTCTCACTAAATAATTAAAATAAAAAGGAAGTAAATCGAATGAAATAAATATTTACTTAAAGTAATAATTATTTGTTCTAGATTGGTGGGTATGGGTTCTAATCCGACCGGCAGGAACGTTTGTGTTTACTAGTAGATACTAGTAGATGGTATATGTTACTATATACCAAAGTGTATGTAGTGTAACTGGAAAATATAGAGATAATTTTTAATTTTATTATATTAAGATATTATTATAAAAATAGTGGTCATCTGCATTTTTTTTAGTGTTTTAGTGAACTTTAACTACTAAAAATCTTACTTTTAGACTTGCAAACATTTAACTTCCTTACATACCTACTGAAAGAAATCTCTATTTGAAATGATCCACCTTTTCCATGAACATTGTTTATTTGCATGGTTAAACGCTGTACTCGTATTGTGCCAAAAAAGGATATTGAGCGTTGAACTTTCAACGTTTGACAACATACACTTATTTGGCAGAAAGTGAGTAGGAAATGGTCTTGTTAGTTGCCTACAACTTTCATCCATTGATAAAATTTGAATGATCCATCACCATCTCTGCGAGCTTCCTCATCACTGCAGGAGTTCCACAGGGCAGCATACTGCAACCAACATTATACTCCCTGTTTGCCAGTGCCAGGGTTTCCCTACGCCTACTTTGTCCACTACTACAATCTAAATTATCACAGTACCAAGGTCGCGCTGTATAAGACGTATATCAGACCACACGCCCTCACCAGCAGCTGAGCCGCTGCTGATCACCTCAGCTGGGTCTCACTCGGCTGGGCTGATCGCCCTGCCAGGCAATAGCTCACCTCAGACCCCACCCCTCCCCACATTTTCCATCCCTTAAGGGAAGATAACATTAAGAAAAGCCTATATTAGGCCTCACTACCTGACACACACATAGTCGTGATCGCAACGGTCAGAAAGCCATAATACCATTTTAAATGACAATCTCCTGACCGTGTTCTGTTTAAATTTTTCTTTTGGCTAATTAGCTAAGTTAAGCTAACAACTAATTCCATTTTAGGAAATAAAATTAATCGATTACTATAATTTTTATAGTTGTTTTCCACTTGGCCTGAATACCAATAATCGTCGATACACTCTTTCTCACATTTTGGGTAGAAATTAGAATGTAGGTAGTAACTAGGCTCTCTCTGTCTGCTTTTAGCCTTTTAATGCTCGTAAAAGTTCAAAGAAACGAAATAAGACCTTGCGGCAGCGGAAAATGAGGATTCCAAAAACTTTTACAATAAATGACAGTCTCGAACTACGTAAATATATTTGGTGTTACCAAGTGCATTTTGTCGTATCAAACTAAACTAAACTAAACTAAACATGTACCTATAGTGACACTATAACGTTATTATAATAATAATTTGTTATTTCCTCAAAGAAAGAAACAATCAACAAAAATTGCGATATTTGTTGATTGAAAATCAAATATTGGACGAAGGTTGACTTTTTTCAATCAAGCTAAGAACATAACTTGTGAATCTTTTAAAATGAATTAGCATAAAGTGTTATTATAATCTACATTCACTCTGAATTCCTATTCACATCCCAACATTGTGTTTTAATATTATATCACTTTAAAATATAATATTAAAACATTTGAAAAGTCAAAAACCAAGTTATCCTAACTAAATTACTTAACATTGTTTTCCTAAATTTTTCATACAACTCCTTGCATTCTAACCAAAATCTATTTCACAGGAGCATTCCGAATGCATCCAAAAGACAATGTCGCATTCCATACTCCTGTCACGTTCTTACTCATTGCGGGGACAAAAATTGTGGAAACACTAACATACTACTAGCGCCGTTGCCAAGTCGCTTCATTAAGACATGTTTGTGACTTAGTCTACACTTGCTGTGACACGTGACACGTTATGTACGAAAGCCGGAAATTCGGCTAATAATACGATAGTTCTCAGTTCGATCTATTCAGAGGAATGTTGTGGATGGATTTTGTCTGCACGCACTGCAAGTTTTTTTTATTTAACAGGAACGGCTTAGTCAGTTGATGTCCGAAGCGTAAAATACTTATTATGAAAATAAATGGAGAATTTTGGACATTTTAGTATTTTTACTTATTATATAAGGCCATTGAGGCGCAGTATGACAGCGTCTGACTGAATACGCAATGGTCGATGATGAAATGATTATATATATTTTTTATTATTTTCATATTTCCGCTCTGGTGATAAGACAAAAGGTGGCGTTGAGTTCCGCCACTCAATGTTTTGGATTCGGGGAAATGAATAACGTCTTGGGACTAGGTTCTTTCTGTCTCTGTGTTCTGCTGAAAAAAAGAGAAGTTGCTATTTTAGATGTTATATTAATATTAAATATTTCGACTATAGACTATATAGTATAAAGTTGGAACTAATATATAAAAGTATGAAATTGATTGTAATATTTTTTATTGACTTTAGATATAGACATGAAAATTAATTTGAAAGTACTTCTTAGTTAACATACCCATTACCCTTAAAGAAAACATTGGCACTGTTAATAATGAAGCATGTTACAAAATTAAATATTTTCGTTGAGTAGTAAGGTCAAATCAGCTGAATATTTGCTCAGTTCATCCGCGTCTTGATAAGGGGTCCAAATTATAGTTTATTGGAAGTTTCAACAGCCGGCCAGTGACGTGCTAGCTAATGCTAACATTCTACTCTTTTGTATAAACAAAATATAATTTAGATTTTTTTTATCTTTATATAACATATCTCATATTGTAATTGAAAAAGGTTTTTTTTATTATAGACATTTCATTGTTATTTTATTTTGTGTCGCAGTTTTTAATTTAAAAAAAAACAGTTTACAATCATTTATTCACAATTTAGAAAACGTTTAAAAACGATGCTCTTTTTCAAAAATAATTTCAAACCCACTTTCACCAGATACTGTAAACGTGATTCAACAGCGGTACTTAGAAAACATAAATTTAGTGTATTTAATTTTATTATAAGTAATTAGTTTTATTTAAAAAACACATTTGTTATTTTACATATAAAATACAAAACTCTTTAGCATTCCACTGATTTACCGTGACCATAGCGTTGCAAAAAGAGGAACTCGAAGCATTGGCTGGAACTAGCGACCCAAGTGTAGGCTTAAGGGATTTTATCTCGCACAAAATAACAAAAAAAAGGTAATACTAACAATAATAATCATCATCATAAATAAACATCACTATAAATAAAAATAAACCATCTGTCTTTTCCACTCTATTATAATTAATAAATTAGATTTGAACTTACTTCCATCAAATACGATGACCAAATATTTAAAATCCCAGAAATGTAGTAATATCAATAAAGAATTTATTACTTAAACGAAATGAAAAAGAACAAATACAAACGGACGGACAAACACATTTCCATTGTATAAACCTTAGGGTCAGTCTATTTGCAATGATAATTCGTAATAATCACATTACAAACACCCTTTAGTTGTCGGACCGGACAAACGGTCGTATTGATTTATTTTATTAAGTAATAGTAAAGCTGACGACACCGTGGTACACTTTGCACAGACAGGCACTGACTTTAATGGTTTTGGATTTGAGTCCCATGAGAGAGGAAATATTCTTCTAAAAAAAAAAATTTTAACTGTCTTTCAAATCCGCTGGTCATCTTTTTGTTAGGTTATGAGAATACCGCATTGATATTATATAAATTAAAAATTATAAAACTAAATAAAATCAAAATACTTTCCTTATTCACTCAAATACTCTTTAAAAATTTTAATGTGTCAAATAATAAGGAAGCGTTATATCTAAATTATGATCAATTAAAAATCACAATTTAATATTTTATGAAATAGTCAATACTAAATATGTAAGAAAAATATTATTTTATCTCTGTGCCTTGTATTAGAAAAATAAATGTCAAGTACATCGGATGTTCTGTCAGACAAAGCGGGTGGTCTCACTATCGCGATAGCCTCGCTGGTGTCCAAAGCAGTTTACCTGCTACGCTATCACAAATGCGATAAGCTTACTTGTATTCAACTACTTGTGTACTAATACTGTCTTAAAATATTAATGCGACAAAAAGAACAAGGCGCTTAAGTTTTACAATTGTATTTTGCTATCACTTACATTCCACATTTCGTTAGGATCGAGACATTGAGCTATGAGTGAGTCTTAGGTACCGGAGAGGAAAACTCAAAATAATTTAAACATAATCATCATTCCCCCGAATGGGAATCGAACTAACAACCGCGTTAATAGAATAGGACCTAAACAATTTTTTTGATAATATTATATGATATGATAGTTCCACCTTCATCTCCATAATACAGATGGAACTGTGGAGTTCTTATTGGGCGATTACCAATAAGCCTTTCTCTAGCTTTCGAGATCAATACATTACGAGAATGGGCAGAGAATTTCTCATTTCCATATGTAATTTTGAATGAGAACAATTTGCGCAGTATTGACACACTATGTTGTAGGTTATCACTTGCTTTAATAGCAAGCTTACACTTTATTAAAAAGCTGCTTTAGTTTGAAAAGAAAAGTTCATTTAGTAAAATTTTATATGAAATAGTATTTTAAGATTCATTTTAGATGTTTTCGATGTATTCTACTCGTATGACATGAAATTTAATATGAAATGTTAAATGATTTAGTTTTAAAATCTTTGAAGATATCATACTACAAGCTTCTATCTATTCTTACTTTATTAAAAAGGGCATTTAATATTTTTCAGGCATTTTAATGTTTATAGAAAGCAATATTTTAAGAATGTTAGCTTTTAAAATATAGGTTTGGTGAGAAAATAAATACATTGTAGAGTTTTGCATTGCCATATAAATTTTAAGGAAATTTCAATAACAGTTCTCTTAAGAAATAAAACATTTGTCAAACATCGTCATATACATACATATGTGAACTTATATAAAGCAAAAGTATTTTTTTTCCAAACATACATATCACATTACTTCAAAATTTTTTTTTTAAAAATACGCTACTGTACTATCGGTGCGTCCTAAAAATAAACTACCAAAGCAACGTACAGTGGCCGCTGTATAAAACCGTGACCGAATCTCCAAATTTAGTTGTTATCACATAACATTCATGCTATTTAGGTTATTTTTTACACGCACAGTAGTATGCGTCGCAAATCGTGTTCAATGTGCCGTCACTAACGTCGCTAACGTATTTGACGCGCGTTGGAATGGATAGTGCCGTCTCGTTAATTAAGGTTTCTACCTACGACGTCCGGAAGTCCGGTATATATATATATATATATATAAACGTACAGTGTACAGTAGCTGTGGTTACATTTGTGTTTTCATGAAGGCAGGTACACGTATAATATTATTATGAAAAAGAGAAACTATCGATCCGTCATTTCGGGAACGAGACATTTAAAAAAAAAAGACGGGCGGATTTGAGCACGCGCCTCTTGAAAACCGTTCAATCGCTCTGACCGCTAAGCCATGCGTTCTACATCCACCTACGTTTGCTTGCTGCAAATTGCTGCTACCCAAAGATTATTCTACGAACAATCGTTTGGCAAGAGAGAATGCTATTTATTAAATATATAATTTTTTACATTTTTTAAAGTGTTATTCCCACACTAAGGAAATTGAGAAATACATATTTAGAAACATACATATTATCATAGAGTCATTTTACTTTAGATAAATATTCTTTCAACACATGTAGGTTAGCTATAAAACGTGGTCACTTTACATTTATATTTACTGTTCTTCAGCGAATAGTTTTTCATACATTTTGAAATGAAACAATTTTAACCGGATTAATCGTGTATAATTTTGATATTTGAAAATAAATTTTAGCGATAGCGATTAATCTGGTTAAAAATAGTTTCATTTCAAAATGTGTAATCATCGTGAAAATCAAAGAACTTATTAGTTTTTCATACAGCTTTGTTGAATATGGGGCTTAGGAAAATTACATTTGACGTGTAATTGGACTATTTAATAAAATCAGTAACGGAGGAACGTTTACATGAAGAATCAAGTCACACATTTTAAATAGAGTGTCTTGATTCACTGGTTGACCGAATCAACGTCGTCAGACGAAAACTATGGTAAATATATCCATGATTTTTAGTACGGTTATTTTGTGGAGTGGACACCCACCCACTAAGAAGTATACACGTTTTGTTAGTTTTTTTAAGTTTAATTTATTTTGAGTTAGAATTATGAAACTTTACTTTACGCTCAAATAGTTATTTTTCCGACGTTCGTTAGTCCCATTTTTACGTTAGCCTTTTTTATTGAGGATTTTCATAAGTATTCCAGAATTAGTGAAAATTCGAGTGCTTCGAGGCATAACGTGTTGTGTATCTGATATTAACGCCGTGATTGTCTGGCCAGACCTACGAAATGATAATAATTAAAATATAATCATTCCTTTGAGTAAAGATCGAACCCACAAAGTGCTTACAGGTACACACTGTGCCACTGGCGCTGTGGTGGTTTCAAAAATACAATGGTTTTTAATAATATCAATAATCTATACAAATATTATAAAGTTTGTTTGTTTATTTGGATTTAATTCAAAAAATACTGGACTAATTTCAAAAATTCTTTCACCGTTAGAAACTTATATTTTCACTGATTAACATAGCCTACTTTTATTTCCAGAAATAATAAGGAGTCACAACGAAAACTTCAATAACGTAACCCAGGCTGTAAAACACTGTCATAAAAACTATTAATGATAAAACAAAACAATGTGCTATAATATCAAAGAACATATCAATATCTATATAAAGTTTGCGATAGCACATGCCTGTCTCCGACATATCCGGATAGCTCACAATAACTCTTTTTACTACAAAAATTTAAGATGGAGAAAAGGTTTATTTATCCCATATTGTATTAATCTATATCTAATGAAATGTGTTTGTTGGAACGGAAATTTCAGTTCACTCTAAATAATTCAAATATTTTAGATAATGTCGCAAAATAAAAATATTATATTATCTGGCGTTTAAAAAACGCGCGCAATATACACGCGGCGCAATGTAGGGCGGCGCATGGGGATTCCGGGAAATTCAAAATCAACATATTTATTGCACCACAACGTTTACAAGTATATAGACATATATTTTTTTAAAGTCTTATTCGCACACTAAGGAAATTAAAAAACACATACTTACATAACGTATAAAAATTTGAACGCAGCGGGATTTCAAATCGCGCCTCTTGAACACCGTAACGGTTTTCAAATTTTTATACGTTTTCTAAATATGTCTTTTTTAGTATAAAGACTTATTATATATTTACCAGTAAGAGATACTGACAGACACTATTATATATTCTAAAGCGATCGATACCAATATTACTAATGTCAAAGTAGCTTTGTCTGTACAGACAGAACCCAAAATCATATTTTGTCTAACTAAAATAATGAAATACTTTTCGTCCATTAAACTCAATTTTTTTTTAATTTCAAATTTATCTTTTTGATTTTCAAATCTAACTATATTTTTAACTCTAATGGATGTAATAAATCTATAAAACTCAATGGCATAAATATTAAATACTAGCGATTATCTCGTGGATTCGCCCACGTAAACTATAGCTGTTTCGTATTTTCAGCGGCCTATTTATCATATCAGATCAGTTATGATGTTCTGTAACACTATCACGGTTAAGCCGCCACCACCAACCACAGGCTGCTTTCATCTCCCATTTTTTTCCAGGAATTTCGTTGTTTTACGAAAATGCCGCTGACAATACGAAACAGCTTACGCGGGTGAAGTCGCGAGCGGATCGCTAGTATGTCATATAGTAGCCAAAGAAACCTACTGTCACAATGAGTGACAAAAACTAACCTATTATCACATCCTCTCCTCCACTTTTTTTGGGTTTATAAAAAAATACATAGAGATCTATATATTCTGCGTCATTATAATATTATTACACATGTTGATAATTCACAAAATTAAAATACTTAAGCCATTTTAAGCTTAATGAAAACTTTACTTGCTACAACTTAAGAAGTAACAGAGAATTTATCTCGTCACCTGCTCAACATCTTAGCAAGTAAAGTGCGAGAGCAAGAATCGGGCGATAAATAAACAGACAAACTTATTATAATTACAGAAAGGTGTCCATTCACTTGTATTTTCGTTTAAACGTTTCCGTTTCTATAGTTTTATTTATTTTATACCTATATTATATGATATAATCATAGCGCACGCACACAGCATTTGATGCGCGATGGTTGTATATTTGATCTATATTTGGGGGTATGATTCAAATAATACTCATTTATGCGCTCTGATAGAACATATCTCGAATTCAGGCGAAATGTGAATAACTGTTTAATTTGACACTATTTTCTCTTTGCTTTTATCATGCGGAAAAAGCGTAAAAATAAAAAAAAATACAGGCCTTAATTGACCCAGAGTAGACAGGGAGGGCCTTCTTTGGTCCTTAAAATAATTTACTCTCTATAATAGCCAATAACATATATAAATAAAAAAATTTAAGGGATTTTACAATTTCTCTCTGCCCTACCAATCTCTTATACCAATCTCTTATATAAATAATATCAAAACCGTATCGTCATTGACAATGGAAACGTAACCTAACTACACGGCAGCCGCACGTGCCCATAACGACTCCCAACAGTTTGATTTAAAGTCGCAACAATTGTGTTTATGCGCCATACCTCACCAGATAAAACTTCTCTAATGGGCCTTTGTTTATTGAGCATTTCGATTATTTTGATCAGATACAGCTACTTTGTTGGTACTGAAGTTAATGTATTGCCGATTCATATCTAGAATCATATCTAGCGATATAAAAGTTAGAAGTGATATGTAAATGTTCGAAATTTTGTATGATATAAGTTCATAAACTTTGTAATGTAACCTTTTTGACAATTTACTGGCATTCCCAGTATTGTCTACTACTACTACTGTACTATACTAAAGCGTAGTAAACGGCGTGATAAATAACAAGGGCTTTTAGCTTTAAAATTATTATTTATTTTCTCGGCATCTGCATTTCTGTAAGTCACTTCATACAAAAATGTATGTCAAACCTATAGCGAGTGGTAAGATTGATATTATTGTATTTCCAATATGTAATGCCAAAATAATTAATGAAAAATATTAGCTATATGTACTGTATATTTAGCTACAAAAACTTTGAGATTGCGAAATATGACTATTCACGTATAAATTATATAAAATATACAAAGTGTTTTCGTTACACAAAATGCACCTTTATATGCCATTACAAATCTTTTATCATCTGTTCAGGTATAAAGTGGAGAGGTGAGTGATATAACTCGGCACAGACGGAAAACGTATATATGAATATTAAAAAAAAACACTGAGAATGATATTAACTTAACGCTAGTCAAAGTATATAAATGAAAAATCCAATTCGCATTAAGGCCATTAGAAGCGAAGTCGAACAATACAGCGCCGTAATAAACTGGTGTTTAACAAACAACTGACGAAGTAATATCGCGGAATATTCCAATGAAATATGTATTAAAACCGCGGGCAGCGGAATTAAGCTGGGAAGATCGGTTCTTAGCAACGCCTGCTGTCCACTGGTGGATGCTGTATACTGTACCCATATAGGGTGTAAATAAATATTTTACGATATTCTGTGACTTGTTAACCTAAATTCTGCTTTTATTACCTTAAAATCTATATAATTTTACTTTGATGTATTTTAATGTACATTTTTGGTTACTAGACTAGACTTTCTTTAAAAGGCAAAAGGCTTCAAATTGGCAAAGTAAAAAGAGAAAGGTTATTTTATTTTTTTTAATTTTCTCATCTCCTGCAAATAGCTGGGTAGGTGAGGAACCCTGTGTTAAGTCGCTACGTTTTCAACTTAAACATACTAAATCTTACATATATTCAAATTAAATACTATTAATTTCACTTAAATATTTAATTAATTATTAGAGAAGAAAAAAAACGCTTTTAATAGCTACCACTGGAAGGCAGAAGCAGCACTAGGTGCGCGGGAAGCAAAGAATTTAATCTACAATGAAAGAACCGACTTCTCTTTGTGCGTGTCACCTACCACCGCCGACCCTCGGATTGTAGTGTGATCTTTGACGTGCAGTAATAAGGCATAGGCAGGTTTTGATATGGCACTGAATATATGAGTATTGTTATAAAGAAATAGGTACTGTTTGGATTTTTTTCTTACCGGATTTATCGCGTATATTTTGGTTATATTTGAAAATACATTTTAGGAACCCCTAAGTTTCAAACACTTTACGGTTGCTCGTGTAGTTCACAGGGACTATCTGTGGCCACCATGAAAATATGAAAATATTGTGAAAACCAAATATCTTATTTAATAGGTCCTAATAAATAAGTGATATATTATGGGGTATGTTTCTATCAGTGCATAAGATGGTTTTAAATTCAATCAGAAGTTTTTCAGTTTCACGCTCTTTCCTGTATTACAGGATCGACAGAGAGAACATAGTGTCCCAGTTACCTTCTCGACGTTCCGTCCGAATTCAAGACATTACGCGTTGAGTGGCGGTTCACAACGCCGCGTTAGATCTTAAATGGAAATAACTTAAATCACAATTTGATATAATCGAATCCACAAATAATCGCGTCTCTAGTGAAATGATGCTACAAACTCTGCTGTCTAACGCAATATTTCTATAATAGAGAGCATCTTAAGACTATGAAGTCTGCATGTGATGCTAACAATAAATTATGAGATATAAATATATATAAAGAAGATAACTTATATACAATCATTTCTCCAAGCCAAGATAAAACTCACAACAAAGTCCCTTTGCACTAGGTTTTTGTCAGACTGCGCCACGATGGCTTCTATGAGTATAAATTATAATAACTCTGTTTGGAGTTCCTTCACTTGTGCTGCTAATGAAAAAGCGTAGAAGGATTTTTTTATACACATATAATATGACTAGCGACTCGCTCGCGGCTTCGCCTGTCTAAACTGTACGGCTAAACTATTTCGTTTACTGCCTGCTACTTTAATCACAAACTTTACTTAAATTTATAATTTAAATAGTTGTAATTTTTTTATTTATGCACCGATTGAAATGAAATAAATGCTAAATGTTAAGGAAAGTTTACCAAAATAAAACGGTCGAACTGCATTTAAATCGGGTAATCTGTTTCTGAGATTAGCATGCACAAACGCATGGACAAACAGATAACAAAACGAAAAGCATTGTTTTGGGATCTATTATATTGATAAATGCTGCCAATATTTTTTTTTCATATATCTTCCACGTACAGAGAGCAATCAGTTACATTTTTGTTATATGTATAAATTGTAGCATCTGCCAGACAAAAGACATCTGAAATTCAGTAACATTGAGATTTAAAAGTTATTCAAAAAATCTTGATAAGTTTTTTATTTATTATAGTATATCAAAATCTTCTAGCTTTTTAATAATTTTATTTTAAATTTAGTTTCCTTTCTGATCCCAGTGATGGTTATAATACTGAATAAATAGATAATTTGTTCAGTGTTTGAAATTCTCACTCTTTGTAATGATTATATATTTTTTTTCATACTGTCTTTACTAGTAAAACGAAGTATAGCGTTTAGCTCCACTACTTAACGAGTAATGACTCGAATTCATGAAAGGGGAGTATGGAGTGTATTTACATTAGGTTCTCTTCCCCTTCCTTCTTATGCGTTACATATCACGTGAATTATGTGGGTTGCAATCTTAATTTGGGGCAATGCTTTTTAAATAAACATTTCCCAATTAAATATTTGAACCCACAAAATTCACGTTTAGTTTTGCATCTATATATACACTAATTATTTTATATTTCCAAATTACCTGCCATATCCAAAATTCATCAATCCTCGTCACTTTTCCTTACAATTCAATATCATCCCTTTGTTGCCGCTTTTGGCTTTAATAAATGCCTTGGATCCCAATTTCGGCTCAAATAATATTGTCACCTCAGAAGTTCGCTTACCTCCTGGGTATTTAACTTCATTGTGCTCTAAAATGGACTTTGTAAGGAGCTTTTTAAGAACCGCTATTTTCAGTGGATATATATAGAATCGTTTTACTATATGATTTGGTATGAATAAATTTAATTAAGTTAGTATTTGTTATAAGATATATTTTATATATGGTTTATTTTTGTATATTATTTATACGATATTATTATTGCCACAAATCTCTCGTATTACCATAAGATACAGTGTACATTAAGTGTTAGTAATCGCACACTGATACCTAACTTTATCTATACAGGCCGCAGACACCCCTATTAATTAAATACAATTCACGAATGGGAATCCAATCACGACCATCTCGTTTAACCGAATGTATCCAAACTGCGCCATGACTCAATTCCATGAATTGTTTAAAAAATAGCTAATATTCAATAGAAATAAGGACCAGGCGGAAAGCTAGTAAAAAGTTTATTTTACTTAAGCAACTTTTCCATTTACTCGTAAGTAATCTTATTAAGACAATTTAATTTTCCTCCTAGTTTCCAATATCTATTTTTCAAAATAACAGGTTTATAATGTTCTAATTACGAAGAAGTTCGTTTAAGCGGTTTAATTAAAAATAAAGCAACGCTACGGTCGTATCGCCGACGAGACGTCGAAATATCTTTGTTTATTGTTTAATACCTTATTAAAAACGTATTTATATTTAAATTACTAATTGAAGGTTTATTAAAATACTTTTTTATTTCTGCTTCACGCTTTTACTTGCATAGCATGCTAGGCATGAAAAACCTAGTGTCAAGACACTCCGTTCTCCACTTTCCACCCGAATCCGAGACATTGCGTGTTGAGTGGTAGAATTAAACGCCGCACTTCTTCTTATCTCCAGAGGGGACAGATATAATCACTTCCGACTTGGAATTGAACCCCCAACTACCTCACATTCAAATTACATTCACGTATACAACAAAAGTTGTCACCCTACGTCACGATGACCTATATAATCTGAGTTATTGTTGATTTTTTATTTTTGACATGCTTTTATTAATCTATCCATCAACGTTGCAAAGCAGATTTAAACCGACTTCTTGCTGTCTATTTTCATAGCATAAACCTAGTGCCCTTTGTCTTCCAAAACAAACACAATTATTAGCATTATATATAATAAACTTAGTAATTTCAAATTTGTCACACCATGTTGGGTCATAATGTTTCTATTGTTCACATATTTTAGAAACACAATGTGTAAGGTGGGGGAGCATAAGGCTGCGTTTAATTTTAATTGGGTACATTTACATATAAAAATTGGTTCAAACCCACAGCCAAAGCGTATACTTATTTGATAGCTTAGATAGAACGGGGAAATGAACCCGTTTCAATAGAAGCATTAAAATTCACCGGCGTAAGGCGATGAAATCCGAAATTTGCCTTTGATTGTTTAAACAACTTCATTTCAACCCCCTCTTTGCCTAATTGGGAAGGCGTCTTAAATATACATATATTGATCTTTCACCCTTGTATAAGATTAGGGGTAGTGATATGTTTTATTTCTCCTATCTCCCCCACATGACAGTAGGCGTTCTCCCATTTATATATTTTGAAATAATGTACCTGCAATATATTTTTTTTATATATTTAAACGGATTTCAAGTAGAATGGCTTTAAAGCTAGCAACGTTAATTTATTGACACTTTTTAAAGTGTTCTTCTCACATATCTATCAAACTACAAATAAGAAATCACTAAATTATATTTTTGTGGTTTCTTATTTTTAATTATATAAGTAATATGAGTATTTTGCAGTTCTATTGAATTGTTCTATTAAGGTTAAAGAAAGAGTAGTAAATTATATAGAGTTTAATTTTCATCACATTTACATAAGGTAACAAGTAAAAGCCAAAGTTATTTTAACTATATATTTATTCATTTCAGTATTTGTTAATCTTAGGACGAAAACTTAATGAAAACAAGCATTTCGTTTTGCGTCGTTAGAGTCAACGCCAGTATTATTAGATTTAGATAGAAAATATATAAATTATTTTATATAAAATTTCTCCAATCATTGAGATTTGAATTCCTAGTCGTCGCCCGTCGTGTTCATCCAGACTCATAATACCTGCACAATGATGTCTTAAGCTCTACTTGTTGGGGCATAAATACGTCGCACCATTAATGTATTCAGAAGCTCAGTTACATTAGAATGCAATTTAAAGTTTCATAACTAGTTAACCCAAAGATGCTAATACACTTGCTAGTTCTCACATGATATATTTAGATGCGACGGAGTTTAAATCTGTCATTTGACGCATTTAAACTTTAATTAATAGTTTTTTTTCTATTCCCTTGTCAAAGTAATTGATAAAATAAGTGTTGCATCCACTACCATTTCCTACCAAGTTAAAGTTTAGATTTGTTATAGAAAATAAAAATACCAATTTTGGTTTTCTCTTTATTTGAAGATAAAATAGGAGTTTTTTTCTTCTTCTTTCTTCTTTAGTATTTACTAAGATCTTCTAATAATTTGCTTTACTTAAAAGCTAATAGCCTAAATGTTGAGGCTAATGTTTAGGGTATATATATACTCACGAGTGAGGATTAGTATTTGCGTAGATCTGGAACTTTTCAACTTTTACATGATAACATCCGATTTTTTTTGTTTTAAAACCTTTATTTCTATTAAGTTTATATTGGTTTAAGAGATCCAGTCGTAATTCCACAATATAGCTAAATATTTTTTTTCATTACATTGAGCTGAGTTTCACAGTTTATTTTTATTTTAATTTATTCAACAACATGCAATGTAACAACAAATATAAGTTGTAATAACCGTATAAGAATTTCAACGGAGCTGGATGTAGAACGCATTGCTTGGCGGTCAGAGCGCTTGAACGGTTTTCAAGGCGCTGGTTCAAATCCCGTTGCGTTCAAATTTTTATACGTTTTCTAAATATATATTTTTCAATTTCCTTAGTGTGGGAATAATACTTTAAAAAAATGATAAATAGAAAAAAAAAACATGCAATGTCTCAAATTTTGGCGGGGAAAAACGTGAAGTTGAAAAACTAAACTACTTACTAGGTTTTAGTGTCTCTTTAACTTATGATACTACAATATTATAAAGCATTATAATTTCAAAAAGACTAATTTTAAAGTAAGCAAAACCTAGTTTGATCTACGAACATAATAGAGTCCGTGTGAACGCACAGTGTGTTTGTGACGGGAATACGGACGCGACGTATGTATGTCTGTATGTGTGTGTGTGGGCGCACTTATGATATTAATTATTCATCGGATCGGGCGAATAAACCAATTTCACGCTTCTTTGCCCACGAATCATAGCCGTTGCGGCGTATACAGTGTGTTCCTGTTCTTTTTTGTACAATTTCATATATTTATACTGTGGAGTCGTATATGTTTTTAATTTTAATATATTTAACCCATCATGTAGCATAGAGGACGTCTAATGATAATTCTTAATGTCCCCCGTTTTACGTTTCCATATATGTATATTTGACTCAAATAAGATGTGTCAATTATACTTTAATATTATAAAAAGTATTACAAATTCATTCATTGCTACATCCATATTTTAAAATATTAAAATTTTTCGAATTTGGTTTAACTTTATGTACCGTACGCAATTTAAAAGCAAATAGAGAAAACGAATTTTTTTTGCATATTATGTAATATTTTACAGCTCTACTAGGCTGAGGTAAGCATTTATTGAACATAATTACCTTTTTAAAGTTTAAATATACTATATTTTCATATCATAATATATTTTCTATATAATATTGGCGTAACACCACAAAACTCCTAATAATATGAACTTTCACCATACAACAATTAACAACACCCTGTACAGTCATAACTAAACGCGGCCGTAAGCCCAAACCGCGCGATCAAATTTGCCGCGTCAGCGCGCACGCGTTGCGCTTCTGACGTATACTGTGTAATTGTCGTTCACTAATGTCGCTGAAAAACCTCAGCCTATCGTTTGGATGTAACTAGCTGTTATAATTTAATTTTATACGATAATTACAGTGAATGATGAATTACCTTTTTTTGAGAAATCCCCAATTAAGCCTTTGTTTATCATACATACATGAAATAAACCCTGTAGTCTAGTCACTCACTTTATACAAAAATGTATGGCAAGGAAATGGCAGTGGATGCAGATGCATTTTATTAATAAAATGCATGGTTTTTGTTACCAGAGCGGAAAATTTAAAATAAATTGAAATAAACATTCCCCCGGGTGGGAATCGGCAATTCCCAACCGTTGCGTACACAGACATTTTTACACACACCTGACGTTTGTGCCTCAATGAAATATATAAAAATACCTCAAAGAAATATATAAACAGTTCAGTAGCTAAAACTTATCATAATATTCAAAGTCCACACATACTAAGTCAAAACAAACCAAGAATAAGGGGTTAAATAAAATACTGTAACTACCCTCCAAGTTCAGTATAAATTTCAAACTCTGATTGTCAAGACGGGATTTTCTTATACAAACGAAGGTACCCGAATTAACATTTATATTAATTGAATATATTGTTTCGCTACTTGCTGTTTGAAAATGCTAATATTTCTTGGGATATAACTTTGTTTTATCTCCGCGATTGTTGAATTTGTGGGAAATTGAACAGATTTTCAATTGGTTAACAATGTTTCGACTTAAGAATTTTTCTGTATGCATACTTATATTTCAAATACGAGAGTAACTCATCACGGCCGAACTGCTATACCGACAGTGATGAAATGTTATATAGAGATATTTGAGGATCTTGGGATAAAAATTAGATACTTGTTTTTCACGCTTTTCTTTAGTTTTTTCAGGAAAATATTTTTTTTACGAGAAGGCCACTGAAAATACGAAACAGTTCAAATTTACGCGGGTGAAGCCGCGAGCGGCTCGATAGCTTAAAAATACTTTGATTGTTGGTAATATTAGCTTCATTTTATTTATTTCTTATAAAATTATTTACTAATCGTTTCCTAATTTATTTACAATGCATTACATATTGTTAAGACACATACAAAAAGTTTCAAAATATTATTTACTGTATATAAGCGTCTGACACATTATGTTTAGTACATTTGAAAATAAATCCTACTGGTGGTACCTGAACTATATGAAAGTTTAGGTTTCCTTTCAAATTTAAAAATATTAGATGCGGAATAACTGAGCTTCCCGTCAAAGTTTTAATTTAAATAAATTAAACAAATATACCATGGTGGCGTCTAATTTCTCAGATAACAATAAATAGAGAATAACGTGCCAAACGACTCGTTCACGAAATGAATATCAAATTATGCCGACTCGAGCATAGAACTCGCACTGCAATAAATTATGGCCACTACTGCACCCTAAAGGTCCCTGTTTTATTGTGCCATAAAATAATTAAATTTCCATAACGTTGCTCATACTACGACCACGTCTCGTTGCTCGTTGCTCTTCACTGACTTTGAAATATTTGTAGGGGAATTTAGGGTTTTTGCATTATATTCGTACTTTAATACATAAAATGGCTTTGTTATTTGACGCCCGCGTAGTGCAATGTGAGAGGAGAACTAGGCACTGTTTAATAATTTGACAGTTATAAATTATAATGTAAGATATTTGGAGCAAAGTGTGTATGTATAGATGTATGTATGAAGTATTAACATACGAGCATATTTATAACTGTAAAAAGTTCTGCTGCGGTGTTCATGTTATCTATTAATAGATTTTGAACATTCATTTATTTAAAATTTAGTTTTCTAAGTTTCAGAGTACTTACTTCATGTAAGCTTTTTAGTCTATTATTTAGTTTCACGATTTATCATTTTGTAATAACAAAGAGTATTGAATAGAAAATAGAAACTATACATGGAATTCAACCCGTGCCCGTGCGGTGTAACCAAATTTGTCAAAGTCCGCCACGAGTACGTGCGAGCCGTTCCTTTGTTGGTTGGGATGGTACGGTCATTTGAAGAGCCACGAGGCCACGACTACATTGGGAATTTGGTGCTACATTTTAGTATCCCTGGTCAAAGGTCAGTAGGTAGACCCAAGGCAAGGAAAGGATTTAGTACCGAAGGATAGGAAGATGTGCAAAGTTAGAAGTGGAGAAGGCAACTAAAGAAAGCTGCCTCATCACCATGTGGGACGATAGGTAAAATTTGAGAGAGAGACAGAGAGAGAGAGAAAATAGTGAATAGTTAGCTTGAAGTATTGAATTTCAATTTTAAACTTGCCTAACTGGGTTCTCTACTGGCACTTTCGAAACGTCTTAATTAAAGAATTGAAGTAAACTAGATAAACTAATTAAAGAATTGAACTAACTAGATAGTGTAATTTATATACATATAATTTACCAAATGATTCAATCCCCAAACAACTAGCTCTACTCGACAGTACACATGCAAACAAACCTATCTACAACATTCGAATTGACGGTTTTGGGTACAAATTGGACATGCGACGTCAGGGGGAGCTGTAATGCGGGGCTTAGGCAACAGAGTTTTTATCCTAACATAGAAAGCGTATTCATTAATGTAAAATATATACAGTACATATATCAATAAATAAATATTTAGTATGTTATAGGCTACAGTCTCAAATATAGTCTTAAACGTTGTACCTATATGTAGGGGTGGTTACGTACGATGATGTTTTCTGACGAAGCTCAATTAATATGTGTTAAATACTTCATAATTGAAACTTTTTTACTAAAATTGGTAGGTAGAAGAGTCAGACAAAGCCTGGCGGTCAGTTCCACCACTCAACACACAATGTATCTATTTCAGGCGGAAAGTAGAAAGAAAGAAAAGGCGTGAAGAAAAAAGAGGTGTGAAGTTGCATTTTTTCAAGAACGCGGCCTTCTGTATGCAATATCCATTTTTAATAATTTTTTGCTTTTATATTTTAAAAATATTTTCTTTTCTCGAGTCTGTATAGTTAAAATATGGCATTAGGTGGCAATGTTAAGACACAGGTATCAAGCACCCTCTAAAATGCTGAAAATGAATAAATCATAATAACTAAAATAATTTTCTCTATATATTAATACAAAATGTTGTTTCAAATTACATGAAAATCCCCCAGCAGAGAGAAACGTAATTAAATTCGAATAACTTTTAGTATTAAGTTGACGGATTTGGTTCTAACTAACTCTGGTGTCTAGTAAGTTATAAGGTTTCAAAGTAGGGACGAGCCATTTGACGATAGCACTTCCTGAGTTTAGGTCCAGAGATTATTTTAAAATTTTGCCTTATTATATAACTTTTAGTTTTGGTGGAAGTTAGAGTGTCCATTGTGAAATGAGATTTAAATTACTTATGTGAGTCCGTTTTTTTATTTTAATCTCCTTAGTCAAATAGGCTATAGTATGTGAATAACAAATAAATATCCAATAAACTGGAAAAAAGCTAATAGTATTGAAAACAGATGCAAAATAATTTATATTCGAATATTAGATGCCATTAAATTATGCGCAGTATTGTAAATTTTTATATGAAGAGTTATAAATAATGTATTCTTTATACAAATAAATTACTATAATAATAATTTACTATATCTATTCATTCAGTGACCACGAAAGTTTAATCGGCAACAAAAATATAAACTTGTAGCTATATAATAATGCGAGGCCAACAAGGCGCAGTGCGATAGAGTCTGAATTCTTAATCTAATCCTTACTCAGAATTATTATTTCTAATTATTTCAT
The DNA here is from genome assembly GCA_038994665.1 of Podotricha telesiphe. Lineage (NCBI taxonomy): Eukaryota > Metazoa > Arthropoda > Insecta > Lepidoptera > Nymphalidae > Podotricha > Podotricha telesiphe. The sequence goes on from JAOYRR010000248.1 coordinate 106,451, forward strand.
TTGCCCACTCTTATAAAGCTGATGACGATTCCGCGACTCAGCTTTTGAAATTTTCGATATTTCAAAAACCAAGTGAGAATTAATATATTTAATTTATTTGCCGGCTCTAGTAGAACATTGAGCTCCATCACTTAATACAATATTTCAAGTGGTTGTTGAAAAGTTAAGACCGCCTTGATACTACTTTCTCACTGCATATCCTGCTATGCGAGAAAACGTTTGTAGCTGAAGCAAATACACTATATGCGTATACCAATACGTTCAGACTGCTGTATGGGCATGGATAAACAAAAGCTGGTTGCTAAATAAATGTACTGTCAAATGATAATGTCGACCCGCCACGTGCGCTCCGAGTCCCACGGGCCTCAGGCAGCGCAGACGGGCGGCTTGTTAAGCGTTTTTATTGTATTTTTTCATGTTCCATAATATCTACTTTGTATGGTATTGTTGTCCGTACTACAATCTGTGGTTATTAGATTGTATCTGATTGATGATTGTATACTTATATTTATTAGTAGTAGTTTTAGTTGGTTCGATTGCCACGTGGAGCTTATATTTTAATTGTTTTATTTAGATAGATTAGGAACCTTAATAAAAAAGCTAGGAAAGGTGATATGACATTTGGTACTGTATATCATATTTAAACACAGATTTATCGATTTAACTATCTGTACATACGTTGTACGACATGTGCACTTTTCAACTACACCATGACGGTACTAAATATATTGTCATAAGAAATTTAAACTTTAATTAAGTTTATTTATTAAATATTAACTATAATAAGTTTATTTATATATAATATATATTCTTGTATTATTGCTTAGACTTTTTCAAAAGATAAAAATCAGCTTAAAAAGCGCATAATTGTATTGAATTCAAATTATCGTTATAAACAATGTTTATTAAACGCTAGTCTGCACTCGTAAATCAAAGGAATGCGTGCAAAAAGGGGTGCAAAATGACACGCGTCACGCCCTCGATTGGATACTGTCTTTCTCGCAATTACTGTGAATAAGCTAATTTGTTGCGCTGGCAAGGGTTCCATAGTTAGCCATTACTTATATTTGTATGTATTACATATATATATACATATTTCTAACATATATATATACATATTTCTAACCTTTAATCCTTCTTAGGGGAGCTGTTGCTTTCACGTTTTAATTTAATCTAGAATTTTTTGTGAATGGTGGAAGTGCTTAAGTATATAATAAACTACGATATTGGTCATATATCATCTTTAAAGTTGTCATTTAATTAGCTAACGATATTATTAGAATTTCTGGCTGTCCTTAACTGTAAAAATACTCTTCAAAATATTAAAAAAAATAATACAAATAGTAGCTTGAGACTATAGTAGTAGTTTTTAATGAATTAATATTTACATATATTAATATTAGGAATATTATTTTTTTGTGTAATTTATATATATAAATTTTAGATTTATTTAAGAATATTACAAATTCTATGCTTAATATTGTACTTGGCAGACAATTAAAACAAACATTCACTTCTCTGTGGATGCCATTGATAATTTTACACAAACAGAAAAAAAACAGGTAATATATAAACAATATCGAATCGCATAAAGTCAATAAAAACTATATTTGCTGACAATAACCAAACAAGGAAAAGTGTAGCACCATCATAACTGACCGGAGGGTCGTATAAGAATTGATAAGCCTTAGATAACAATAGGCTTAATACAGTGCCTGCTTATTTCGCGTCTGTTTAACATTTAAAGGGTGAATTGTGAACTATCAACTTTAATACATTTTAATGCCATTAAAGCGCAGTTGTGGTGTAATAGAACGTGATGGATATGAGTTCAAAGCTTTTTTATGGGGGTTCTTATATTTAATGTAGCGAAAGCATTTCGTAGCTCACGCTGATGCACTAGTCTACTAGTCTGTACTATCTAGCAAATACTGTACTGTAAAGTATATGGGAATTGGAGATCGGAGTGTCTAGTCACTATGTTTTTGTCTTTAGCTAAAAATATAATTATAAAATAATACAGATATAAACAATAATGACTAAGTGAATACCAGTATTCTTATGGATATTTTACACTTATAGCAATAGTGATGTAATTAAGAAATATTTACTACTAACGAACAGAAAGAAGTAAAATAGTAACATTTCTACTTGAAAAATTTGAAATTTATTAACAGTAGGACTTAATTACAAGAACTTAAAATACATAATTATAAGCTTATGTATAAGTATATAATATATTAATAAATAATCGTAATTTATAACACCTTTTCTATTACATCTTTTAGACGTGGAGCCCAAAAATGTATACATAAGACCATCACGTACGAACGTCAGACTCCATTTGACCACACTAATCAAAGAAACACACTGGAACACTGATGTGCCGCCCAGGCTCCTTAACACGTGAGGAATGCCACTCTGCATAGAGACCTCCGTATCGCGAGCCTGGAGGAACGCACCCAGGAGTTGATCACTAGGATGTTCCATCTTTTTCGGAGTCCACGTAGTCCTCGTATCACTCCCATATCCGGGAATTCGCAGTTTCACTATAGACCATCGGAGCGATAACGACTCCCTCTCAAAAAAAAACCCAAGGGATTATATTATAATTAAATTTAAATATTTTTATTTGAATTTACTTATTACTACTAAAAAAAATTTTAATCTGACGTATATCTCCACTATTATCCATAAAAGGTTCACATCAAACTCCTAACATCTCTAACTATGGATAAAAACGTGCAAAGCGTAAGGTCACGAATTTCATTAGCAGCTTTTAAAAGGTCCGTCCCAGAGGACTACATTGTGTACCGACTCTATTAGGTGCGTACAAAACATAGAAATGTAAAGGATTGAATCAAATGAGTATTTGACTCTACATTCAGGCCCTTTTATTATCACTATTTTCTATGAGGATCGGCATTTACAGTGCCCTTGGTATCAGGTCTCAAAATGTGTATTGAGATTTAATAAAAGAATAGGAGGAATTTTTCACTAAGTTCTGTTATGTTTTTCTATAACAAGTTCATTCAGATTATATATTTGTAAAAAACATTTATAATGTAGATATAAGTATATTGGGTTTCTTTGATAATAATGTATTACAAAACTAATATTTATTTGTTTTGTTTTTATTGCGTTTATCGAGTATCGTTTAACTCAAAGTTAGTGTCACTCACTTTTCCAACTACCTATTTATAAACCAACCAGTATTGGTGTTTGTAGCCCTTCGTTTTATAAGATCAACGAAATAAAAAAATATTTAAACATTAATTGCGTCAAGTGAGATCCTGACCCACACCATAAAGTGACTGTACTTGTACTTAAAGATATATTTTGAAAGCGTAGTAAACGTAAAAATTGAACGCAGCGGGATTTGAACCCGCGCCTCTTGAAAACCGTTCAGATTGAACTTGTTAAAATTTTCATACGTTTTCTAAATATGTCTTTTTCAATTTCCTAAGTGTGCGAATAACACTTTAAAAAATGTTAAAAAAATATAAACACTTGTAGTTATTTATTGTAAACAGTTTTCATTATCAGTGTTCTTAATTAAAAATAATTCCTCAATACTGATTGACAGTTTCGATGCGACTTATAGGATTATACACATATCACTAATTGAATCTTAGCACAAAAGGGGAGATACAAAAACGTTAGATTTACAAAGCTGGGATTAGTTTGACCTCCATCTAAGAGTGCATTGTTCTGCTGTCTAGTTACATTGTCAATTGCCTTTTCAATTAATAAATGAAATAAAAGTTCTTTTCTTTAATGGATCAAAAGATTTATGTTTGGTAAAGAAAATAATATTTTGGATTTTGTAAATTGTAACGTGATTGTAAATCTTGCATATCACAATCTCTGTGCCATTCACACACACTCAAACACACTGTGGAGAAGGAAATAATAAAAAAAATATATCTCTTGCCAATGAAAGTCGAACTCATACAATATAATTTATATACACTTCTCAAAACGAACTCAAAAGATTAGGGTCCTTTAGCCTTGTTTACAACATATACAACAACAAAAATGTTATAATTAAAAAAAGTACTGAGTAATACTAAACACATGTGTCGCGTCTGACTGAATAAGCGCTGGTTGTGGATTCGATTCCAACTCGGACGACTAATAATATTTAAATTAGTTTCATTTCTTCGCTCGGGTACAAGATAAAGCGTTTAGTTCCGCTACTCTTCACGCAATATCTCGGATGCGGAAAAAAAGTGGAGAATGGAACCTGGCACTAGGTTTTCTCTGCCAAGCCTGCTATGTGGGCAAAAAAAGTGGGTATAAAAAAAAGCTAATAACTAATACATACATAAAAAATAACATCAGTATGCATCATCAGCAGTAGCTATGTAAAGCTGGTACACGTTTCCTTTTCCTATATGCCAATAGTAATATGCACTTCACAAAATACAAAAAGATGTGTAAAAACGAAAACAGTGTATAATTTTTTGTGATTCAGCGTTCTGTGATTGGCCGCTACGCTTCCACACGAGGGGACACACGTTCGATAGCAGGCGCCAATCATGCGGTACCCAAAATTAAAAAAGCAAAATTGAACGAGCGTCACTAATTTGACACGTCACATGACGTCACATTTGCTGCGGCCGTCAGTGTTGTGCACCGGAAACGTTAATTGGCTGGTAAATGTTTTGTTTTCGGTATAAAATAATTATTTTCAATTATGAATTGTTTTTTTTAAGCTCCTCGCTTTTTTCCGGATAGCAGTATGGTCAGGGAGATCCTAGTGTCAAGATACTCCTTTCTCCACTTTCCGCCCGAATTCGAGAGATTGTGTGTTGAGTGGTGGACCTCGCGCCGCGCTTTGTCTTGTTCACCAGGGCGGAGAAAATAATATAAATAAATTATAATTCTTGCTCCGAGTGGGAATTGAACCCACAACCAATCGCAATTACAGTCAGACGCTGCCCCAATGCGCCATGATGGAATTTATTATGAATATAGTAAAAATATTTATATTAAAAAACATGTTTAAGATTACGTGTACATATTTTAATCTAAGTAATATTCCACTATATACTTGTAAATACTTCATAAATCGTTATATTTTATTTGAAAATATTTAATCTTTTTTATACCGAATTCTTTGTAGTTATTATAAATGTAACCTACTTCTATATTTGTAAAAGACAAGTATTTACTCTCAAAATACATATAAGACGAAATACGGATATATGAAACATTATTAAAATTCAATATTGCCTAATTACTGCAACGTTATAGCGTTATGACCGTTAAATAAAATATTAAATAACATCTTATTCTATACTTGTAATCATCTTATAAAGTTTTGTACACATATCTATGTACAAATGTAAAGCTAAGCTATTGGTATTCAACCCATAATAATAATAAATTCTTATTCTTCATTATTATGCTTCATTAATAAAAAAATTACAACCATTTAAATTATAAATTTAAGTGAATATACTGGCGGGCAAAAGCATTAAAGAGTTTAATTGTGTAATTTACGCAGGCGAAGCCGCGGGTTGGTCGCTAGTATAATAATAAATTACACTCAAAAAACTGAAATAAGCCTATCGTTCACTTAAATGAAATGAAATTTCAGCAATTAAACACTCGAGCAAAACTCTTTCCCAGAATCAATTGCCTTTGTCTGTATAACAAAAGGCCAAAATCGAATCATCTCGATTGAAAAAGACATCAATTGTTAACTTCAGCGATTCAAAGGGTAATGGAAATTTAAACACTTGCTTCCTGAGCCAGTCTAATTGTCGGACCTTTTAGTTTTTTTTTTCAATTTAAGGCGATTTCATACAATTTTTTGTTATTTTCTTACTATCTCTCATGTTTTCTCCTCATCATCACTCCTCTATTCATTCCTTTTACAATATTGCGTCCTGGATGGTAATACTTCTTTTAACATTTTTCAAGATTTATCACACACATTTAGGAAACGTATAAAAAAAATAAACGTTACAGGATTTGAACCCGTGCCTCTTGGGAACCTTGTTACGAAAACTTAAAACCGATAAGCCATGCGTTTTGCGTTTACGGTTACGTAATAAGTTTCTTCATCAGCATCGGCACACTTTGTCCAACCAAATTGACGTAATATGTATTTATATTATAAACAGGTTATTATTAATCCGTTATGGAAAGACTGTCGGCCCCTGTTTACGAAAATTGAGAAAGTTTATATAAAGAAGTGCAGAAAACCAATATTCATATCCAATCATACAATTTACTCATTCTCCGTGAAACCAATATTCTTAAGAATTAATACATCACGCGTACTACTTACTAATTGTTTGACATACGCTATTGTATAAAGTGGCATACCCGTTTATTAGGCAACGAGTATCCCTAACCTCGAGAGGGCTGAGAATTTGAAACTGTCACTTCAATTTATAATATTGTACAAAATTAATAAAAAATCTCTTTGAAGTTGAAGCAACTTCTGCATAGACAGAATAGGCAAAGAGAACCTTGTAAAATGTGTTTAGGTTTAAAATTACAGTATATTAGTCTGTTTGTAATATTAAAATAACCGCATTTTACTATATGCATATGTATTTATACACGGTACATATGCCAATATATCATTTTTTACAATTTTTGTCTGTATGTCTGTCTATTTGATTGTTCTGGTTAATATCTGGAACGCCTTGATCGATATTGACGCGACTTTCACTGACATATAGCGGGTGAAATAAAGAACAAATTAGGCTACTTTTATTTTAGAATTCCATGCGGATGATTTCCCGGGCACAGTTAGTTTTAATCTAAAATGTATAATAAATAAAATACAGTAAAATACTATAGAATTTATTAAAAAATGTAGTAAACTATAAAAGTGTCAATTGTGATCATAGCTTTAGCCGCTGGTCTAATTGTGTGCCATTTTAGTTTTTTTCCCACTTAGTGTCAAATTGGCTATTGTCGGGGCGCAGTGATGTGTCGTGGTCGTTTTGTGAAGGCGTCGCTCCCGTCGTGCGTACAGCATTTTTGCTTTGTAACGTTTTGATGAAGCTTCAGGAGAAGTGGCGAACGTTTCATTGCAAATTGAATTGAAGTTATCGATCTGATTCGTGTCTCAATTTCATTTGATTTACATAGATTTTGAATTTTACACACAAAGCCATGTGTAGCAGTCAAGCTAGTATATATATTTTATTATGTTTGTATTTGGTTTTATAATATTATTATTTCATATAATAAAATATATTGATATAGCACGACTTTTGAACGTTCGAATCCAGAATACGGTAGATTATTAACACTTTCAAATATTTCTTTGAGCGTAGCGCTCTATTTGGTCCTGACAATGTCTCTGTTTGAAAAAAAAAGAGCGATGACATATATCACAAGATATCAAGGTGATAATAAATAATATAATCATATATAACGTATTACTTTTATGTTTTGTTAACATTTTTTAAAGTATTAGTCCCACACTAAGGAAATTGAAAAATACATATTTAGAAAACGTATAAAAATTTGAACGCAGCGGGATTTGAACCCGCGCCTCTTGAACGGTTTTCAAGATCGAGAGTCGCGGGTTCAAATTCCGCTACGTTCAAATTTTTATACGTTTTCTAAATATGTCGTATTACTCTTATCCATACACACTAAACTACACGTCACAGTTCCTACAAAGTATAGGAAGTTTTAGTTTTATGTAAATTTATTTGCTGCAAAAAATAACTTGGCAGACTGCGGTGCACGCAAAATGGAAAACTTGCCCTTCTTTAGTAATATCGCAATATGTTCGCTAACTTAGAATATAAGGATTGGTGGAAGGACTAAGCTCTGGTGCTTTCTATGAAGAACTCTTCATCTTTCTTATTTATTTATTTTTTTACTTTGAAAATCTAAAAGCAAAGATCAAAATGTCACATTAATGTGAAATTTAGTTGGGCTTAAGCCCAACTAAATTTCAACCACCAACCCAATTTCATTTAGATTTTGAATTTTTATTGAAATTTTCCTTCATCCACGATATTCAATAATTTAGTTATAATATACATAAATAATTTTATTTACTTTATAATATTGTAAAAAATATATAATAATCAATCTAAGAAAACCTTTAGTATAACAAATATATTTTTTCCTTTATATTCAAAGCCACATAATATGCGTTCAAAAACGCACATACCACGTGCACTATAAAAATATGTATCGATTACCAAAAAAAATCTACTTTTCCATAGGGCTTTAAATTTTCAGCGATTTCAGCTCTATGCCGTGTTTAAAAAGAAAAAACTTGAAGGTAAGCTGGTCGGTTCGTATAATTTAATTTCATGAGTGGCCTACCGTCTACTACGCAGAATAGTAATAAGGGAACTCCTACAACTTTGATGGGATATCGCAATTGGTTAAATAACTTTTAATTATCTTGAATATCTACCCGGTGTAGCTGGTAACTTAACTGGGAGTACTGCTTCATTTAGAATATTTTTTTTTAAAGCGTCACGCCTTTGCCCGTGTAGCAGGTTAGTCGGGGAGAACTTAGCGTTGAGACACTCCGTTATCCACTCACTGCTGGAAACCGACATTGCGTGCTGAATTTGTCTTACATTATCTGAGAAATGTAAATAATTAAAATTGAACCCATAACTATTATAACGTTCACAGTCAGACGCCAAAATGTAAATGTATTTGATATATGGTTCCTAAATATAATACATCAATTAAATTATAACATACATTTTATATAAAATATGGCCTTTATAATTTTCGATATATTTTTTTTGTATCATATGAATATATAATTTTAATAAATACAAAATATGCAGAAAAAAGAGCAACATTGTATATAAATATCTCAAAAACTAGATTTAAATTTACATTTTATTTTTTCAGGTCCATGCAGGGAAGGCGGAGAAAGTCTAGTATTCAGACACTTCGTTGAATTTCGAGATACTGCAGGTTGAGTGGCGGAACTCGACATCGAAGTTCTTTGCACCAATATAAAAAAAATTATACAAAGTTATTCTTCCGTTTATGTTCAGATTTTAATCTTAATTAATGCGTAATTTAATTTAATGTTTGAAATGTAGTAATTTAATTTAATGTTAAACTCTGCACAAAAAACGGAAAAATTGTAACTGAATTACATCCAGTGTGAACTTATAAATCAAAAGTAAGCTTAGATTGACCGACTGTTCCCCAGGTATCTTATTAGCCGTCAACTTTAGCTAATGACATGCTCGAAATTTACCGTATTCAACGCTAATTATCTATATATAAGTGTAATTGACCGCTGTCTGTACATAGAAGACATATATAAAAAATATTATGCGGGGTATTTATCAATATAATAGAACCCAAAATAATGATTTTTAATTTTATTTTGCCTGTTTATCTGTCTGTGCGTTTGAGCATGCTAATCTCAGAAAGGGCGTAACCAATTTAATGTTTTATGAAATATAATTAACGAATAAAGTTAAATATAAGTATTGCTCATATTTTAAGAAAATGTTTTTGTTAGAAGTAAAGCCAGTTTTGTGTAAATGTATTTAGAGATCACTGTGGCGCAGTGTGGTAACGATTGGTTATGGGTTCGATCCCCACTCGAAGGAATGATCGTAATATTATGATTTTCTTTTCTGCGCTCTGGTGACAGATTTGAGCGGAAACTTGAGGACTGATTGTCTTGAGAGAAATAAAAGAAAAAATATATATATTTAAAACAATATTTTATTCGTTTTGCAACAGTTCATAGGTGTACTTTAGGTATAAAATTTAGAGCTTAATATGAACCAGTGTATTTCAACGTAACAATATAAAGATAATATTTATCAATCATAAAAAATGATAATACGACAAGCAATAATTTTATTTCAAGTAAATTTGAAGGAAACCTTCCAACGCTACCCATAGTGTAACACAAAAGGCTCTATTTTGAAGGTAAATATGTTCGTAAGAAGAAGTTCAATTGAGTATATCAGATCGAATTGTGCAAAATCTATGAAGGTCCGAACAGAATGAGATTCTCAAACAAACGCCCGTCCAACGAACCGGGGCTGGTGTGAAATAAGATTTATTATCCACATTACAATTTTTATTCTATACGCATATTCGCCTTTTTTTTGTGATTTAACCAAATTTATATTGACATTATGTATTAAAAGGCGAAAGTTAGCGCTTCGCTTCGTGTAATCAATCTGTGAAAACAAAAATACTCTTTAATATAAGTAGCCTCCAGAGTGGATAACGAATCTACTACTATCGGATACGGGCAAAAACTTGCCAACTCCGTCGCATTGGCATTGGAAAATGTATTTGGATATAATAGAAGAAATTCGATAACAAATGGCGTGGGTTATTTTGATTTATTTTTACAAAGCCTCTTTGTATTTTACACACGAGCAACCATATCTTTTCGGACAGACACCCTTACAATTTGCTTATTTATATTATTTTTATAATAGTGGCCGGTCTCAGCTTCGTGTGAATATCGTTTTGTTACATTTATATAGGGTCGCCGGTTGTTTTTATATAAGTTTTCAGGAGACGCTATTCATTTTACGAGTTATTTCAATGGAAGATGAAATGGTGAATAAAATGATTACTTATATAGTTTTTTTTTTTTTAATGTAAAGTAACGTACGTACAATTTTAATATTTTATTGCAAGTTTACACCTACATTTGTATATAGTGTAAGAAAAACTCCATTTTGCCCCACTATTTGCTTTTAAATTTGTTTGAAATTTGCATTCATGTCCGAATTCGAAATAAAATAATATTTTTATGGCATAAACCATGTCCTCGGCATCAGGATAATGAGAAAATATTTTTTTGTCTTGGTCCTTTTGTAGATGATTTTTTAAAATATATATTTTAATAAATAGTTATTTCAAGTAACTATACAGGAATAAAAATCCTTTTTTTAGTCATTGCTCACAGTTTACTTAAGCAAAATGTTATTAATCAAATTCATCATTAGAGATTATTAATAAAATTAATAATATTTTTATTAACATTATAAATGTAATAAATGCTACTGTGAAAACCTTACTATGGAAAATCTTAAGATTTCCCAACTTAAATGGAGAAAGTCGGAACTATTTCTAATCCAACCTAACCTTATCAACATTTATCGTGTTTCTTAGAAATAAAACATAAGTTGTACAAGGTACAACAAATAAGTTTTAAAACGATCAAAGACCATTTCGGACTTTTATCATATATGTTGGTAAATTTTAAGCTTTACTCTTATTTATCATAGCTTTTCGGTCAGGTTTTCTAGTTACAAAACAACAAAACCAGTCATCAAACTATGGCGTTGATAAGAAGCGATAGCAAAATTGAAGTTTGCATAACTAACGCGTCTGGGCTTGTTTCCTCAGGCGTATGTAAATATTCGTGAATTGCCTTGCACTAACTTTGATGACGATACGCCGTCGCACAATCATAGCGGATGTTAATACAAAGGCTGATTAATGAGGTGTTGATTACACGAAGCGCGGCGTTGAGTTCCGTTAGTAAAGCTGCAAAGTGCTTTCGAGTGGAAAGAGAATGGAGGAGAAGGGAAAGTGCTTTACTTTTCTCTCTGCCGTACACACACACACACACACACATTATGTATGTGAGTTGTGATTGTCAGTGGAAATACACGTTCTTCTAGTTTTGCTACAGACGTAAGCTAAGTGAAATAATAATTAATCTCATACAGAATTTTTCATAAAACCGACATATCTTAATTACTTCATGATATTTTAAAGTTATCTGCTTATTATAATATTGTAATTTGCGCAGACATTGCGATTTCTAGAAAATTGTGTAAGAAACTTACACCAAAACACTTGGTAAAATTATTTAATTATACATTTACGAAGACTTAAAGTACGTAGTATTCAGAAGTGGCTTCTATCTAACGATCATAGCCGGTGTCACGGAGTCTTACAAATAATTCAGTGAGAACTTTAGGCGCAAATACCCGCTTATGTTAATTTCAAAGCTGCTTCACCATTCAAATCCGATCTTGGAGTGTCTCGAATGCGACGCGGACCCTTGGAAAATTTTACTAAACTTATGCGGAATATCTTGGGTAAGTAAGCACTCGAGCTTAAATTGTTTGTTAGATAAATATTTTCTTGCTTTTACAAATCGATAGTAGAATGGGAAGACAATTCTAAAAGTATCTTTTAGAATAAAGGCTGTATGTGAATTTATTTCTATACTTTTGTATCCGGATATTTATCGATTGATATTCAGACTATTTCACCTTTTCTTCAGAAATAACTTAAGCTGCTTCACCCCGTCTTGCATAGCAGGCTAGTCAGAGAGAACCAAGAGTTAAGTCACTCCGTTCTCCACTTCCTGCCTGGAATCGAAACATTACCTGTAGATCGGATCGGAAACTTAGCGCTACGCTTTGTCTACCAGAGCGGATAAATAAAAATTATTTCAATATAATCGTTCCCCCGAGAAGGAATTGAACCAATTGTGTTTACAGTCTGACAATTTACCACTGAGGAAGAATTTAGTATGTGTATTGCGTATTTTTAACTAAAATTTATCTGAAATTGATGGAGGAACCTAATATATTATTATATTAATAACTGTCAAACTATTTTTAATTGTTTCATCATAGCATCTGTTTGTAGTTTACAAATAAAAATAAAACAATATAAACAAAAACAATTTATACAAATATAAGGAAAAAAGGTATTTTAAACTATGCAAACTAAATTCAAAGATATTTAAGAAATTTTGATAGATGATTAGACAATTCGAACGGGGGAGTCAATTGTCAATTGACCCATTGAAAGGGTACTATCGCTACCGACGGTTACGCTTCACAGGATTTATTATTAGGGGAGAATTAGCTTTGTACTGGCCGCTACGGCTTTCAATGAAAGTTCCTTTAGACGGGCTTGTATTAAATCATTTAAATTATTCAAATGTTGTATTTGGTTTTTAGTAAAAGAGGTGTTATTTAAACTTTTAGAAGATTCACACAATGTCTAGTACACACGAGTATATAAAATGTGTTAAAAATAATATAAATAATTGAACTTGAACTGAATTGGCTTTTGCCCTATTTATATCTAACCCTATTCCTTTTTATTTTTGTTTGAACCTAGGTCCTTTATATATATTTACAACTTAACTTAACCACACAACACTGGGTAACCCTATAGGGTATATAACAAAATATAACTAGTGCAAACCAGTACCTTGTTAGTATATATACTTGTAAACCCCAAAGTACAGAATCGCCTAAAGGATTCATTACAAGCACCAAAATGTTTCACTCGAAGCGATTCCATTATCTCAGTAAGCAATCAAAGTTCTCTCATCCCATAGATTCGATTAAAATCCTGTCTTGCACTTTCGATTTCACTGGTTCGACTTGCGAAAATACTCGTTGAGCCGGTAATTTGAAATTTATTGACTTGAAATACGTTCCATGAAACAATGTTTTATATCATCATCATCGTCGTTAGAAACTATCGTGGTGCAGTGGACAGTACGTTCGATCTGCACTTATAGGAATGTTAAAATTAAAATAATTTCCATTTTCCCGTTCTGGCAAGACAAGCAAGCCACAGCCTTGGGTTCAACTCGACGCGTAATGTCTCGAAAAAAATACCTGGATCCTTGGCCAAGAGGAGGTCGTAGATTCAATCTCATCTCATGGATATATCTATATATCTTATGTATTTTTTATGTTTATATTTCATTCAATACGGTAACATCGCCCAAACTTTATGAAAACAATTATCGACTTTACTTAGAACTAGAAATAATAACATCGATAAATTATGTGTCTACCTACAAAAGAGTCCAGTATTTTATAACATAAGTTTTGTAATTATTTACAATTATTTGATATATAGGCACTATTAGTCTTCCTAAGATTCCAATATAAGATCGCAAACTCGTAAGTTCTGATTTTAATAATTTAAATAACACTTTGATGTTTCTTATATTACCTAAATAATATAATATGCTATAACAACAAAGCCCAATTACACGATTTGTCTGTCATTGCATCCACACTTGTCAATATCTTTATCACCACTAACTCTTCTAAATCTATCTCTAGATCGACCATTGCTCATATTAAGTCTTTTACTTTCCAAAATGGACCACGGATGCTGCAGTTTCCATAAAACACTTGCCCAAAACAAACAATACAGGACATCTCTGAAGCGTTTCCAATTACACGTGAGTTGGATAATAAAGAGCGCCTGTTTCTTTCACTCCGTACTGTCCGATTATTACGGATAAATGACCATCTTAAAGCTTATCTGTTGTCTAAGTTAAGGGAGAAGTAGGCTTCTAGTAAGAGAAAATTGGTGAAAGTTTTGTTCATTTGAGGTATTATTAATTTATGCATGTACGTACATGTTACTATGTACTTATAAAAATATATGTTTCTTTTAGTCTGTTTCAACAAAGTATGAGATAAGATTAAGCTAAGTTAAACTATACATTTTAGTATTGCTTTTTTTATTTTCACGTTATAATACCTACAATGTAGGCCAATGGCCAATGACTAAACCATTGCAGGGTAGTCAGAGAGAACCTACCGAAAAAGCACTCCGTTCTTTTTACTATCCGTCCGAAATAGAGACATTGGGTCTTGAGTTGAGGAAACCAATGTCGCGTGTATAGTATTGAAAATATTTTCTATAAATTTCTAGAAAGGATTTTGCACTGGCGTTACCCTTTTTATTATTATTATTACTTTTGATATTTTAATGACTGTCACTTAGTGTGGAGATAGATTTTATTTCACTCAGCTCCTGTTTTTTTAAAATAAAAGTAGTCTTTTTTAGCTTCACGCTTTATTATTATCCATAAATAAATGCAAATCACAATTCCTCTCTTAACTTGCACCATACAATCAAAGCGGGTGCAAGCACGGAGGGCTCTGTATTGCCATCGTTATGGGAACTCATCTCGCGATATAGAGAATTGATAACTGTGCCTTTTTATTTGAGCGTAAAGTCCGACAGGAAACTGTTAAGGCCCGGTCTATTTAAGACCTGCTAGTGACAGTTTTTATAAGGAAAAAAGAACAACTTTGTTACAAAAAAGTGAGTATGTAATATTCTCAGTTCATTTTCGGTGTGTATGTATGTCATATACATTGTATATTATTATAAATATGCAAACAATCACGATTTTCTCCTCTTTTGGTTAAAAAAAAGCTGTTGTGATGGACTATCGAGACGTTTGGCCTCAGTAAATGAAGAAAACAAAAATATTTTAGGTTATTTTAAAGATAACATTCCTTAAAGTACCAAAGCTGATACACAGTTATGCATATTAGTTTTGTTCTTAGCACTATTATGGCATATATAATATATAAGTTATATTTAATTAAATTTTGATCCCCTGACCGAACGTACCATAATAATAACAAACATTTCACACACGAGGGGTTCTATCCAGTTGGTTCTAGTAAAATGTGATAATCTGCTTTACAAACAGTGTAGCTTGCAATGCTGGATTAAGCTTACAAGGGGACCGCGTGAGAAGTAGCGCTTAGAACTTTCATTATTGATAACTGCATTTGTTTAGCGATAACGTGTTTTTTTTTGGTAAACAAAGCTTTTTGTTTGGTTAGGGGTGAGTTTTTTTTAAAGATTTATTTCGCTATAATAAAAATTGATAAATATAATTGGATTCTGATTAGAATCGGGAGTGTGTTTTTTGCATAGAAATATGTTTATTTTTCAAATGAGCTTGATTATAGAAATTAAATAAGGTTACGTTTTAAGGAATAAATGTTTTTTTCTTAAACTCATCTCCGCTGTCACAAGTCATTGGTGAGTTCATATTTTTTTTCAGCTTCTCATATAAGTGTAGGCTTTTTTCCCTGCTTTCGAGACTGAGATTACGTTACCAGTCAAGAGTGGCGAAACTCAACACCGCGCTTTGTCTTATTCAAATTGTGTTTCAATTGTGATCGAAAATCATTAAATTAAACAAAATAAAAAAATAATGCAAGTAGTTCTAAGCGTATTTAAATAATAAAGTTAAATTAGAAAAAACAACTATAGTATTTTTAAACGAAGTATTATTACAATTCGAACATAGAAATATATTTTGAAATGAAACTATTTTTTACCGGATTAATCGTATTTATTATTAGTATTCGATAATAAATTTTAGAAAACCTGACGATTCGAACACTTTACAATAGTCCGTGGTCACAGGTAGACTGAAGTAGCATTCGTCCCTCAGTTGATACAATTATTATACTAAACTACCGCCAACGATTTCTTTATTGCCTCACGTTCTGCCTTGAATTCTTGCAGAATGAGAACTGTATCTTGCTCTCTGGTGTGGTAGGATTCAATTCAGGATCAAAGATTTCAGGATTGGGTCCCAGGCGGTATTAAGTTTCCAACCCGTCACACACTACAAAATAATTAAAAAAAATTTGAAAGTTTTATTCAACATTACCATACAAAATATATTTAAAAAGGACTTAAAACGACAAGTGTCGACAAAACACTCGTAATTTCATTACACACGTGTGTCGCTGTGCTTCGTGTCGCGTCGTGTGTACACCGCAAATGGTTCATTTGATTTTGAAAATTATAATTGAAGCTGTTCGCCCCTTTTTGAATAGCGTGCTACGTGCGTAGAATGAAAGCTGGATATGTTACCCCGGCTGACCAGTTGATAGCTGTAGCTATTACATACTTTTAATGTTACAAAGATATACTTTTTGTTATTTAAATGTTATCGAAGTATAGTTAGGTGACTGTTAGCGATGACCATCGAGTCGTAGATTCGAATCTCATTATTTGATAATTTAAATTGGTTTTCTTAACTTAAATATAATTGCAATATCTTTATTTAATAGAATAGATTCCTTGGATTAAAAAACCTTTTAATAATTGTAAGTACCGTGTAAAATGATTGCTTTCGTTACGCATTCACTTGCTGTTGTTCATTTGATGCATTTGACGTGACTTTTCAGATAGTCATAATGACGTGTACGCAGCCATAGTCACTGTACTTAATGGATTAAATATGTCAAATGAATTTAAATCAGAGTCAGCAAAAATTTTATATATATATAATATGAAAAAAAATACTTAATTTTGTCTCTGAAACTTGAGTCTGTCGAGTCTGAGTATTAATTTTTATTACTCAATGATTTCCGTTATATACAACTACTGTCCCACAAACTAGGTAAACGAAAACGTTTTGAAATATAAACTTTACACCAATCGGGAATCGAATTCACAACCATCGCGTATACACTCAGTAGAAAGCTACAAAGCTATATTGTATAAAACATATATTTTAGCAGAGAACATTCGCCTTTATTTTTTATTATTTGTATTGCGTGCACGTAGAGCTCTTTAACGGCTTGCGATTGAGTTTTTAATGCGCCGCTCAAATATATTCACTTTTATCGTTAATTGTGGAAATTACGTCGAGTTGATGGTAATTATTTTACACTTCAAATTACTGTTCATGTTTTAATTGTCTTTTAATTATTTATTGGTTATATGGTGTCAGATAAGAGAGACTGAGGTTATAATATAACGCCGTTGTACACAGTGGGCTAGTGTTTCACCGTTTCACACGATGGTTCAGTACTCGGAGCAAAGCTTATATTCAAATTATTCATTTGATTAGTTACTAAAACATTCATTCATTTATTAACTAATTATGTTTTACAATTTTAAAAGTGTTATTCAAACACTTAGAATATGAAAAACAGTTTAAGATAACGTATAAAAATATTGCTACGCTAATATACGTAAGAACGTTCGGCTTAGGGTTCGAATTCGGTCGCATTAAACTTTTATGTGTTTCTAAAAATATGTTTCATTTAATAAATATCTAAAATAAGACGCAACTCTGTAATCTCTTTTTTATAAATTACCCATAACAAACTTTTAATGTATCTTTAGATATAAAATATGTATACTATAGTCGAATATCCGCACTTATGAATATATAGCTAGTATAAAATGAAATGAAGGGTTAGTGTGGGATGTAATAGGTCTGAACAGAAAAAGGCTTTTTTAACAGAAAATTATAAAAAAAAAATGTTTCACTAGTAGCTTTCACGCTTCACGCTTTTTCCCGCAAAGCAGGGTATGCTTAAATACGAATTCCAGGCATTGCGTCTTGAGTAGCGAATTCCAACCGCGCTTTGTGTTACCATAGTGGAGCAAAATAAAATAATCTAAACGATTGGTAATCAAACCCACAGCCAATCGCGTTTACAGTCATATACTGTTTCACGACGCACGATTGCCTATGACCTTAAAATAATATTAAAAAAAATATAAAATAACTGTTTTTCCGTGTAATATGAGGATCGATGGATGATGCGATGCGGTGGGTATATTGCAAATCAAACGAATTCACTGATTGCGCGTCGCTCACAGCCGTGCAGTGTTTGCGGTTGTTAACAAGTTGACATATTGCGTTGTATGCCGTTCTGAACTGATAATGCGTATAATAACTGCTTTATTATGTACAGAGATCTCTATATATATAATAAAAATGTAACTTATCGCCGTACGTACATGGAAGATATATAAAAAAATATATTATTATTGGCCTTTATAATAAAATCCAAAACAATGATTGTTAATTTTATTTTGCTTGTTTATCTGTTGGTTTGTTAGCGTGCACAAACAAACCGACAAACTTCAGAAACGGCTCAACTAATTTAAATGCAGTTGTATTTTTGTAAACTTCCCTTAACATTTAGTATTTATTTCATATCAATCGATACATAAACAAAAAGTTACAACCATTTAAATTATAAATTTAAGCAAAGTTTGTGATTTAATTGAGAACGTGGGCGGTCAGAAAATCTAAATAGTTAGTCGTGTAGTTTTCGCAGGCAAAGCCACGAGTGGGTCGGTAGTGTAATATATATTTATATTTATCACGGATTTTAGCAGAGTAGATTAAAAAAAACCTAGTAGACTTAAAACAGATTGTGGTGGGTTCGATTTCCACTAGGAGGAATAAATATTCTTAAGGTATTAACACAAAGTGCAGCTTAAAATTCCACCCCGTCTCGTTTTTCAACGGAAAGTGAGAACAGAGTGACTAGCAAATGTTCTGTCTAATTAATGAATCTGAGTTTTCCTGCAATGTGAAGCGGTAAAAAAAGATCCATCTAGGATATCAGATTCTTACGGATATAGAAAATTGAAAATATTTTTAATTGTATCCTTAAGGCGTGTAGTGGTCAGGGATCGAACGCACTACCATTATCTGTACAGTTAAATCAGTAACTGTTTATGATGGCGATCTGCGGCGATATCAACTCTTTAATAAAAATGTAATATTGATATTAATTTTTAGAAAGTCTCATGGATACCATCCAAGAAAGCGCGGGTTCAAATCTCGCTGCGTTTAAGTTTGTATACGTTTTCTATAATGTTACGTTTAAAAAAAAGTTCTAAATAATATTGATATAATAACCAGGATTAGATAACAAGGAAATAATGTACAGACCTTAATGTAAAATATAATTGAAAAGTCGACAAAATTAACACTTCTGTAGAAAAATCTTAAAGCATCTGTATAATCTCGCTTATTTTAATTTTTATACAGGAATCCTTTAATCAAATTTGATATCACTTGAATTAAATTATATAATACGACAATAGCAGATTCAATTGCCGAAACCATTTGCAAGATACTTTTCACGAGTTCGAATTTAAGACAAACACCAACTATGCAGACGGTCCTGTCTGCGATCCATTTAATTAATAGCGATTTACTAGTTAGTTGTCGTAACGTGCAACGCCTAACTCACTTAGCTCTACCAACCCTTGTTATGGTAATGGTAATGATTTTATAGGAAATATCTATGGATTTTACTCAGAGAGTTCATTGCAAAAATATGTTTTAGGATAGAGCTTCCAGAAAAGCTTTTTTTAGTTTTCAGTTTCTACTGTTTTTTATTATTATGTTATAATATATACATAACATAGTTTAAACCTTAAACAAAATTATTTATCATAAGCCTTGTAAAGAGAGAGAGCACAACGGGAGAGGCCAAGATGGTGGTATCTGGCAGTAATTGCAAGGGTTGTGGGTTCGGGAAATGATTATATATATTTTTTTTAACAATGTGCGGTTTTGTCTTCTACCACTCAACGAACAGGTAATGTCTCGAATTCGGTTTTCCAGTTTTCACTTAAATAGGTACATTAAATGCTGGATGGTAACGCTACGTTTTATTTATTGAAATCGAAAAATGTAAATGAAATACCCGGTACTATCTTGAGTATGGTATAAATACTCTAAAGTTTTCCTTACATATACTTTATTGTTCATATTAAACACTTAAATAAATCAACCGTTAATCGACGCTGAAAATAATTTTCAGCATAGAAACTCCAATCTCAATTTGAAAATGTTATGTAAGGTAATATTTACTAAGCGTAAGCACATGTGAGTATTGAGTGAGTATATGTAGGGACGTTTATTTGAAGCGTTTCCTACGAACTGAAATATCGCAGATTAATTTATCCAAAGCCGAGAGTATAAGAGAAGGTTTAACAGTTAATCGAATTAGCCTCGATCGTAGAGCTTCGTGTAGTTCAAAATTCCTACTCTACTTATAGATTTTAACTTGAATGTAGGAGATGTGTTTAGCGTTTTTAGAACTTTGAGCTTTTGCATTGGAAGTTCGGTATTTCAGGAACCTTTAATTTTTTTTGTTAATAGAGAATATCTGGTTATTATTTGTGGTCAATCACGATTCGTTGTGGGTTCGATTCCCACTGGAAGTAATGATTGTATTTAAAATTTCATTTCTGCTGTCTGGTTAACCTAAGACAAAGCACGGCATTGAAATCTGCTGCTCGGCATACAATGTCTCGATTTCAGACGGAAAGTTTAGGCATTTTGACACTAGGTTCTATCTTACTGGGTAGTCTTTGCAGAAAACAGCGTGAAGCTTCATAAGTATTTCAGATGTACCATTATTTCAGA
Source organism: Podotricha telesiphe (assembly GCA_038994665.1). Taxonomy (NCBI): domain Eukaryota; kingdom Metazoa; phylum Arthropoda; class Insecta; order Lepidoptera; family Nymphalidae; genus Podotricha; species Podotricha telesiphe. The sequence goes on from JAOYRR010000248.1 coordinate 127,410, forward strand.
TGAATGTAATCGGACCAGGCAACTGAAAATTAAAAAAATTCCTAGGGTTAAATTTGAACCGGCAGTTAGACACATTCAAACTGAACCACAATGGATGCCATTGTGCTTAGATTATTAACTTAATCATACTAAGGAGTAATGCAGAAATGCGTGCAGCATACTATATTACCCTTGGCACCTTTAAGCCTCTAGTGCTAGAATTATACATTTAGACCTTATGTAATTATAAGTGTTGACTCCGTCGTGGCTCAAGTGTCTGACAACATGAGGGGTGGTAGTCATAAGTTCAATCTCCATTCAGTGTTTATGCTTAAGCTTACCTAATATAAAATGTCTTTTATTTTTTAAAAAAGAAAAGAAGATGCAAAATATAACTAAATATATAACTAGCTAGAATTGATAACAGATGTATTATTATATTTATGAGGCCATTGTGGCGTGAATAAACGGCGTCATGTTGGAAATGCAACAGTTGGGGGTTTGATTTCTACGTAGGGGAATTATTATATTCAGAATATTTATGTCTCTCTTGTCTTGATTGTCCAGCCAACTCTATGTTCTGAATTCAAGCGGAAGTGAATAAGGAAATAGACATATATAGAAAAACGTATCAAAATTTGAACGCAGCGGGATTTGAAGATTACAGAAGCAGAAAAACCTGAAGTTTCTATTTACGAGTTTTATTTCTAATTATACTAGATTTGTGGCACTAATAAGCACCCGTTACTTCGTAAACTATTCTTCTCCTATATACATTGTCACATTGGAGATATAATATAAACTTAATTTATTAGTAATATAAAAATAAATCAATCCCATATCCGTCAAATATACACCGAAACAATTAAAATTTATAAACTAGAAGTCCCTTCACGTCATACAACGTTTTACTTTATAAAATAGTATATGTCAAAATAGATAGACACTTCGTTTTTCACTTTTTGCCGAAATTGAGATATCGTGTGATGAGTGGCGGAACTCTACGCCACGCTTTGTCTTAGGTACTACACTGGAGAAATGAAAATAATTTAAATATAATCATTTCCCAGAGTGGGAATCGAACTCACGAACATTGAATTTACAGTCAGACTATCACTATTATAAAAAAAATTATATTCTTCACTGCATCTCAAGTCTTTCTTTAGAACTATAGCAAGTTAAAAAAAAATTGATTCAAGTGAAATATGAACCCACAATTATCACTTCCAGTCATGCAGAAATGGTTTTTACATTATTTTTTCGGTAGAATTTTACATAAAAATAATTTGTTACAAACCCACTTAAATTAAGTTTTAAAATAGAACTAATTCAATCTTTGTGGGAAAGAAAGGGTAAATACAATGAACTATATGTGAAAGAGAGACGTATATACAACTTACCGTCACCCTTGCACAAGTGCATGCGTTGGGAATACTGATGGCATAACAACTGTTGTTAATTATTCAGCTTTAAATTTATTGAAAATAATTCAAAGTTTCAGTGTATAATATAAATACACAAAAACAGGAATATCTACATATCTATGTATAATATACATATGTTTTGGGCGTGTGTAATTTTTATGTACACTGTAAGTCTACTTAAAAAATAATCTCAATTAAGATATAAGGGAAAAGTTTTCTTATTTGCTCCTCCCTCCTCCTCCTCCTCCCTCTTTAAGATCTAGCAGAGTAGCATATAATTCATTCCACATTATTTGAATTAAAGAACTGTAATATCTAATATTTTGTGAATAAATATAAATAATTTCCTAGTAGAAAATTGAATCTTACCTCACCTCTCATTCTCACCTCTCGTCACCGATTGCTTCACAACTATATTATATCATCTACTTCACCAAAAAATGAAAAACAAAAAAGGCTATGTTATGCATAGCACAAACACTCATAAATACGACATGATTTTATTAAATAAAACATACAAATATAATATTATTTTGGCAAATGCACTGCAATAAATCGTTGATCGCTGACTCTACCGGCGCACGTGTGGCAACGAGCCTTATAATGAATAGCTGTCGCTACAGCGATATTTCAACGAATTAACAAATTGCACGTCGGATGGGGCGGTGGGCGCGATTTTTCTGTGGACCTAACTACCTCGTTGATGTAGATGGCCCATACATATATTATGGAATTTTCGTACATTATACATTATAATATATTGTTTTGACTCATAAAGAGTCATTTCTGCGTCTTTAGTATTTTGTATTGGAGGCTGGTAAATCTATTGCTGCCCAACTGGATCTTAGCTTGACGATATAGAAATAGAAGTTTCTTTAATTATAGTAAAATAATTAAAAAATTCTTCAAGTTGGATTTATTTCTGTTATATATTTGCGTATATTGTGTGTGCGAGTAAAATCAAATTAAGCATATTTTTACGGCTACTTAACGACATCTCATACATTTTTCTATTTTATGTAAATTAAGTTTTTTTATGAAATAATCTAATCAAATACTCTGAAACAAACTGAATTCATCAAACTTGGGCTTTAGTTTATAAAATTATTTTTTTTGAAACTATAAATCAAAATGAATACTAATTAAAAAAAAAACATTCGTAATTGTAACCATTTAAAGTATACCTATACCTGTTGGACAGACGGACGGACCACAAGCTTGGGGCGAGTTAGTAAATACCGTCGCCAGATGCAATATTTCAGCGAATTTACAAATGGCGTGTCCAACGGGGCGCTAGGCACGATTTTTCTGCGAACCTAACAGCCTGATGTAAATGCGGTTGATGGGACCAACGAATGTAGTGTAGGGGATTTTTTGGTTTGTACCTTTTTAGTGTTGTTTACTTTGTTTAAAATGATAAGAGACAATATGTGTTTGTTTTCCAAATTTCCAGATTTTATTAAAATGCGTGTTTTTCGGAAATATTTCTATTACATATGTATTTATAGCTTTTTTCACACTATTTTATATAGCAGGGTAGGCAGAGAGAACCTAGTGTCAAGACACTCCGTGTTCTTCTTGAGTGGCTCAACGCCGCTTTTTAATTTGTTCACTAGAGCAAAGAAATGAAAATAATTTGAATATAATAATTCTCCCAGAGTCGAAATTGAACCCACAAACATTGTGTATACATTCAGGCACTGCGGAACATCTTATCCTTCCTCGTTATTAAGGTCATTACACCAACATGAAAAAAAATACATAATAATAGTGTTCTTTTAGTTTTATAAAACTGTTTTGTGAATATCACTTACAATTTCAAAATTCTGAAACATTGAAAATATACCTACAAGTAAAACTATTATGCAAAAACCATTATGCAAAAACATAGGACATCTTAAAATTTTCTCCATCAAATAGTAAATATTAAAACAGATTAATTTGCATATTCACTACCCCTTGATAGCGTGTGATTGTTACACCGGTCATTTGAATATACTCGTAAATCTAAATTGCCATGCATACATACATAATAATGGAATAATTTCTTAGGGGACTGGATAAACGACGGTTAATAGGATGAGTTTTTATCATTTTCCAATCTATTGCATTTTAAAATGCGAACGCCTGACCTACCTACCTAAGGTAGAAAACACGGTAGTTCACCATGGGGATGGGCAGATTAAGTAAAGGAATCGTTATCTAATCGCCGTCATCGCCGTCGTAGAAACCGGTGAAGGGATCATCCACTCTAGATGCAACCCTGATGACGGTCTGATTACTCCTGATTTTCTGATGACTGACTACGATCCTCAGACATGAGTTACCGACTACAAAGAGAGAGCATTTGAAAAAGAAATTGTGATACATCACGCTTATTTCTATATCATATATTTAGAAACATTATTTATGTGTTTGGGGTAGCATAATTAATACACCTGTAAAAGATGTTTCTTGTAATTTCTTTCCTTTTCTTTATATTGATTTGTTCTTCTTCTTTTATAGATTAGCAATTTTTAAATGTGATTTCTTTTTGTACTATATTGTACTAATACACTAAATTACAATTATGAATATATATAATACTTAAAACCCCTTTTAATATTTAAAAATTATTTTTTTTTACTAGAAATAAGCTTCCACTATCTGTACCTTTTGAATTTCATACCTACACAAAATTGATTACTCCTGACATTTCATCACCTCCACGCATCATTAGATCACACTTATTATAAAGCAATATAATCAATTTGCCCTTTTTTGTACTAAACCCCACATTGAGTTATATTTCAAATTAATAGAGAGTAGGTCTTTGGTAAATCTTCCCTCATCCGACAGGTGAATGCCCCTGGGAGTCAATTATTCGCGTACAAATAGACGTCGGAACCGAACGGATCAATGGATTTGTCAGCTATTGCTTAATATTGTAGTAAAAAATAATTTATTATTTTATATGCAGTTTGCAAAGTAAAAATAGACATTGTAGCGCTAAGTCACTCCGGTTTTTTTTTGTGGATTTAGAGAATATGCGTAGTGGGTGGCAAAAATTAGTAACTTTACTTCACTAAGCAAATTCAGATAAAGTTGTTATATAAATATAAGCATTATGTCGAGTGGGACTTGAATTTACAACCATTGTATTATATTGCGTAGAAGATATGTAAAAAATATTATATCAAATATCTTGAGACAATCTATACACTAAAATACAATAAACATAATATACTAATTGCACTCTACAACAAGCAGATGAACTTTTACGATTGGTTTTAAAAAATATATTAATATCAATTTCATAGTAATTCGACGAAAACCAACATCAATCGACTCTACATTATATAGAGTAAAGAGTCTCTACATATTGAACTGTATTAATAAATGGCAAATGAATGTTAAAAAATTTACCTGAGCTTAATGGAAATTAAAATGAGATCATCGGATAATGGGTGCAAGTATAACCAATTGAAGGCAGTTTAAACCGGCGAAGAGCTTTTACACTCTATTTGCTATACTATAAAATGTTACAAAGAACTAAAAATTTTATTACAAGAGCATAAAGCTTCAATTTGCTTTAATACATAGGTATGTGTAAGCTTCGTAAGTAACTTCATTTGCATGACCATTATGCATTTCAATAACCTTTTCATTTTGTTCAAATAATTCGTAGTAATTGGTCGAAGGTCTGTAATTTGGTTCCTACGTACGGTTATTGTCAATGCGGCACGCGCCGCCACGTGAGCACTAGTTAGCTATTATTGTACTTTTGTTACACTTTTTAAAGTTATTTGAGCGCGTGATTATTTGGTAATTCGAATTTTGATTAGCTGATTATGTAACATTATTAGATTATTTGAAAAGAAACTAAATAAATGTACTTTTTTTTTCATTTCCCCTTAAAAAAGACTAGTGATACACGATCTCTTTTTCACTTTCTACCCTCTTTTAAAGAACACAGAAATGAAAGGACAGTCAGGCACTTCCCGACAGTACTGTAATGATTGTGGATCACTTTGAATTTAATACATACAAAAAGTGCACTTGGATGTATAATATAAAATTTAATACACATTTAGAAATGTATTTTATTAGGTATGTCAATTGTCAGGGCCATAGTACACGCCACTAAATAGCTCATATATGTTCCATAATTGAGAAGGGTCAGTTTGAACGTTGACTGTGAAGTAGAATGGACGGTCTGCAACTATTTCTGCATTTGGATAGTTCTGATCGAAGTCTTCTGGTAATCCTGAAAATGTATTAAAAAAAAAATTCCTGGCTTACATTTGTGGTTGTGGGTACGGTTCCCATTCGAGAGAATTATAATGTTTAATTATTTTCATTATTTCGGTCTGGTGACAAGACAAAGCGTATCTTGAGTTCCGCGACTTAATATAATGTCTCGAATTTTGGCGGAAAATGGAGAATTGAGTGTATTGATACATTGTTCTTACTGATTAACCCCTGATCACCCTACTGTGCGGGAAAAGTGTAAAGCTAAACAAAACTTCTAAGCAGCCGGTTCTTTGGCCTCCTTCTTCTATGAATGTCAATAAAAGAAGACACTTCGTTCGCTCCACTTAAATTTGAGGCTGCTATTTCATGACTTTTTGTTTACCAGAGCCAAAAGAAATACAATTCAAATGTTATCATTCTCTAGAGTACGAATAGATTCCACGACTATCGTCTTATAGTCAAGCGCTGTGCCACTGCACCCTAATGGACTCGTAAAAGAAATTATTTACGATATTATGTCATGAATTTAAATATTTATATATATATTATTGTTACTATTTTATTTTCTTATTTCAAGACATTATTCTTTCGTTTATCTAGTTAGTAAGTATATCAGAATTATGATATAAAATATTTAAATTAAATCCTACGATAAGCAAGGAGCGGGAAACAAGAGCGTTATAAGCTTTTCAGGACAAGTATAAAAATATGTGTTAGAAAAAGTCAGATATATAAGTTAATAATCTACCTTGTACAGGTCGCCTATAAGCACCCATTTCATCGATATCTATAAAAGTTTTTTGTTTGCATTTGCTTAAATATGCATATTTAATGGTACTATTGTGGTTTAAAATTTCATTTAGTCCTGAATTAGTTTTATTGAATATTTGTGAAATTCCAATCTAAAATTAAATAAATAATATTCTTAACAAATATTATTTTATAAAGACATAGAGACACTGCAGAAAACAACTTAGGTTTATATCAAGTGCCATATTCGTCTTAATTTATTACATTGCGCTTAAAAATCTTTTAACGATTGCTTATAGTTTTTGCTAGGAGTTTTTGGGTTTATATTGTTATCTTTTATCAATTAAAGTGTTTGCTTTCTTTTGTTTTATAAACATACCTTGTTAAGAATGCTATCCCAGTCAACCGTGCTTTTGATCTTAAATCTTGGCAACGCCACGTGAATATTATCTACGCGCATTCTTTTATAAATCCCCTTTAAGAAATCTGGTTCGCCTGAAAGCTTTCGTAGTAGAGCTTCCAATCCACTTGAACTACGCGGCACTACTACTGTCATGGTTAGACCGAAACTTGCCAGCTTCGTATTTACTACCTGTAAAAGATTTTAGCTATTTTTTATTGGGTTAATAGAGTTGATATGTTGGAATATATTTCAGAACGCAACATATTTTGAATTTACAGTCGCGAAACATCGTATTATTTGTTCAAAGTTTTTAATATATTCTACATTTTAAGTAACAACAAAAATAAGTTGTAATAGACCGTATAAAAGATTTGACGTAACGGGATGTACAGTGTATCGCCCAGCCGTTAGAGCGCTAGACGGTTTTCAAGAGGCGCAGATTCGAATGCCGCTACTTTAAAATTTTATAAATTGTTTAAAAACAAATTTCCAGTGTACACTCATTACATTTTATTCTAAACTATCTTATTGATAAATAATGTACTTGTATTGGTTTTCATAAAATAATTTTAAAATTATATAAATATGTAATATCAATTTATTCTTCTTTTGGAGGCAAGCGTGGCGCTGTGGGATTGATTATAGGGAATGATTATATTTAAATTATTTTATTATTTTCCTCTGGTAGACAAATCGACCTGTACAATATATCAAATTCGGGCAAAGAGTTGAGAATGTAGTGTTTTGATACCAGGTCCTCTCTATGTACCCACGACTCAACTTTGTTACTTAATATTACCTGTATGTTATTAATTCCGTCATCATAATAGTTGTAATATTCGGTTCTAGACATCATAGGAACGAAAGTCGTTTTCCCATCGTGATGATGGAATTTGGCAGGTCTTGTATGTGATATGTTAAAAAAAAGTTCCCATGTTACCTAAAAACATTATAGACATTAAACATTGAAGAAATAGACAATGCCAAAAGTTAATAGTATATTGCTCATTTGGACAGGGTGTGTATTAAATACCAAAAAACTAGTGGCGGCGTACAGTTAAAATGATGAAAAGTGAATGATTGTTATTTGTAATAAAGGTAACTTTACTTTACAACGTCAAAATTGATTTAATGGAAATTTTACGCATGTCTCATACGAGTGTATGGTTGGGTACGTCGAGATAACCTATTGTCAAGACACTCCGTTCTCCCCTTTCCGCCCAAATTCAAGACATTACGTGTTGTGTGGCGATGTGGCGAAACTCAATGCTGAGCTTTGTCTTAGTCAATAGAGCGGGGAAATAAAAATAAATTATAATAAATCCGCCGAGTGAAAATCGAACTCTTATCCAAACGCAGCCAGACAGTCAGATACTGTCCCAAAGTGTCAAATGCGGTGTCATCAGCCTCTTTATTCTTACCTTAAAATATGCTGCGCTCAGCATTATGATTGAAGTTTGATTATTAATATCTGATGGGTCTAATATGTCTGATACCCTTTTGTAAAAGGTAATTTCCACCTGGAATAATTTGTAATTGGTAATACGATAATGGAAATAAAAAATCATTACATTAAATTACCTTACATTACTGGAAGCCATTATTGTGGCCATGTGACCATAATATAACATTATAAATATTATAATTAATAAAACATTATATTTTATTTTAATTTTGACTATATTTTAACTATACAAGTACAGACTAACTTATAGTTTATTTTTATCAATGAATATGAGGTTCCCGTTCAAGAACCAATCATATTAGCTCGGAACTTGATTACGTTTTTTATTATAATAGAAGTCCTAGCGAATTAAAGATATAGTAGTATTACTTATTGATACTTTAGAGAGGAAGAAAATCTACTGATTTCTTAAGCTCATACAAAACGATTGTTCCATTGCGTCTACAATTACTCATATTAATTAGACTGACAATACTTAACTTGCTCACGTAATTGTCAAAACTTACCCCTCGGTTAATAAACGATACTGAAGTTTTTGGATACAAATAACTAACTCTAACGACTTTTGCTCCAAAATCAGCATTGTTTGATAGAAAAGCTTTGCTAATGTCATCGGTGTAGTTGACGATTATCTTAGTTGAAGTAATCAAGCCAACTTTTTCGAAATAAGACATTACTTCTTTAACTGGAGTGTAGCAGTCCACTTGCTAAAATATATTTTAATACAGTTCAATATTATTTCTATATTCGGGCGGAAAGTGGAGAACGAAGTGTTTTGACGCCTGTAGTGCCCTCTGCTGACACTGCTTTGGAAGAAAATGCGTGAAGCTGTTTAATATTATTTCTTTAACACTTTTTAAAACTAATTATATAATAGTTTTTTATTGTAGTCACTACTAATTGGTTAGGTTAATATAATGTACGTTTAAATTTCACAAAAACGAATTAATTGATTCACCGTATACCTTTTAAGGTTCCGCACCAAAAAAAAGCCTCAGAAAAAACAACTAAGCTTATCAGTATTCTTTATAAGTAGATTGGACTTAAAATATATAAAAAATAACTAATAATCGTTACCATAGAGTCCGTTTTGATACCTAGAGCACTGAGCAATTCTTTCCTAGAGCTGCCTCGGGCGAACGACACTATTTTACATAATGGTAAACGAAGTAATAATGGTGAGACTACTAGACTCTTGTAAGAATGTTGTTGAAATGTCACCTAGAAGTAAATTGTTGTAATTTTTTTATTCTTTATATCTTCTCCATTTTAAGTGTTTTTACCTGAGCGTATAGTGGATAGGTGATGGCATCTGTTATAATAAAATGATTGGTTTTCGCGATTTATCATCTATGTCATATGAAGACTTCAGCTTTGACACTGGACTACCAGTTGAGTGTTATTTTAGATTATCCGGTAAAAATAATTAATTGCAATATAAGACACCTTTTATATTTGTTTTTTTTATATAATTACAGCAAAGCAAAATTCTAATGTTTATCAAAAAATGTAGGTAATTCCTTTAAGAAATAGAAGAAAAATAATTCTCATAATGCAGAAAAAGCAAAATCAGAGAAAACTTTTAAAAAAAATTAAGGACCTATGCTTTAATGGCGTTTGAAACCTCAACCATTGTTCAGGAAAAAAAGCCTCGACGACGATGTCAAGTTATTTTTTATCTATATAAAAAAATGTATCTGTCTATTTATAAAAACCCGAGGCCACGTAGCGCAGTGGGACAGCTTCAAACAGCAAACGCGGTTGGTGGTAGGTTCGACGCCCACTCGGAGGATTGGTTTTCATTAAAAAATTAAACCGTATATTCGACCGTAACCGTATATTGTAAACGATTATTATTTTTACTTAAAATACAATACATCTCTGACGAAATTGAGGAAACGACTATACTATATTGTCTTGCCTTATATAAATATGTATATTGCCACAAGTACAATGCTCTAGGAAAATGATAATGACATCTAATAAATATAATAATAACAAAAAAAAACTTACCAAAGCTAATTTGTTTCTTAAACTATCATAATTATTTACAGATTCACAACACGATACGATTAAAAATAAAATAAACAACGGGATATATTTATTATATTTTGTATGGAATATAGTGTTTTGTACTGTACATAAAACACGTTTATTACTGAGAAAAATCATTTTATTAGAACGTTATTTTACATTTTAAGTGTCAAAATCTGAAATACACATGTTATATATGCTGTCGTATGTTTGTGAAACAAGTGGCTTGCCCTTGAACTTTCGAATTTTAAGGTTTTCTATTCATAATTTCCCATATTATATGAATCTAGAGATAAATAAACCTGTTATGTACTTTTCCCTTCGTTTTAATTGGCGGGGTTAAACACCATATTATGTTTAACAAAAGCTAGGAAAAAATTACTTTATATATATGTATTATTTTATGAATATATTACTTTTCGGTAAAAAAATCGTAATTTACAAGTATGTTAAAGTTCCATCTTGTATTTATTAACCTTTAATAGGAATTTATTACATATTATTAAGTGTACATACAGACAAAATTTAAACCTTTTTATAATATATTTTACAAGCGCAATATGAAATGTCAGAACAAAACCAACAAATTTTCATAAAATAAAGTTGTCATAATATAATAAAATGTAATGTAAAATTTTATGGGCTCTATATTTACATGACTGCTTGCTCTGGTTGTACACTTCATTTTAACTGAAATAAAAGATATTGTGTAAATATTTACACATTCCAGTGTTATTTGTCTAAATAAATAAAATAAAAGCTATAATTCTAGCTATTTGGACTCTAATAAATTTGTATTAACTTGTTCATATAAAACATAATTTAATTCTGTTTGTTAGAGCTTCACGCTTTTTCCCGCAGAGCAGGATAGGTTAAAGTCAAAGTCAAATAATTTTATTCAAAATAAGAAGATGCAGGTTCACTAAAGTTAATGTCTCAGACCTGAGAAGTACCGGCGTAAGAAACTCAGCGGGACAACTTTTTTAGCCAATCAAAAGAGACTTAGTGTTAAGACACTCTTTTCACCCTTTTCACTTCTGATCTAACCACACGCTTTGTTATATCACAAGAGCGGAGAAATGAAAATAGTCTAAATACAATCGTTCCTCAGAGTGAGAAACGAACTCACAGCCGTCGCGTATACAATCAGTCATTTCAGTGCTGCGTTGAGTTCTTTTATCTGACACTATGTTTCACTAAATTAATAATGGAATGAATTTAATCCTATATATATATATATATATATATATTTTATTTTTTTATTTTTTTAACATTTTTTAAAGTGTTATTCCCACACTAAGCAAATTGAAAAAGACATATTTAGAAAACGTATAAAAACTTGAACTAAAAAAAGTTTTGAAAAAGTATTAAAAATACTTTTTCAGTGTAATACTGTGGTAATCCAAATTGCTGGATAATTAAGACAAATTAATATCTTGACGCATTTGATATATATATTGTAAACTTTGATTAATTGCCACCCATTATTTCAATTTAGGTAAGATCTCCACCGGCCAAACCACAATGTTAGACACTCAAAGCTAAAATAACGTTTTTTCGTACCAAAAAATATACAAAAGCTACATTAATCTTAAAACTGTAAGATTATTCAGCATAGATAAGCAAGTCCCAGCAAGTCGATAATGTAACCGAGGTCTCGGCTCGCTTTGACGCGAATCAAATAAGTCCCGGAGAGAATAGTAATAAAATTGAATCGAGCGCCTGCCCAGATGTAGCTACGGATTTATCGCTCACTAAGTGCTGGGGCACAGTGGGTGCTATTCATTTTCTTTTATTTATTATGTTAATATCATATTAGATAATTAGTCAACCATTGGATAATTTCTGTATGCAATTGCATTTTAGTATGTAATTATTAAGATCAAAACACCAATTAGTATAAACCTTGCTTCCAAAATTTAGAGCTTCAAATTTATGCTATAAGGAAACAGAGATATATGTTTAGATTGATAACTGGTATACATATATAATACAACAATTCAATTAAATAGTCATGACCCCATTTCATCTCGTTATATAACTTTCTAATATATATAACGCTGTATAATTACAAAAACCATTCAATTTTATTATAATATATATAGAAAATTGCAATTTATCGATAAATTGAAAGTTGAGATCTAAACTATAAGGTTCACAATTTGACGCATTATTTCCATCAGATTAGATTGTATCGAACTGACACCGTTTTATTAACATTGGCCACGTAAGAAAAATGCCTGAATTGAAATTTTATGTTAATATAATTAAATATAAAAAAGATACACCTATTATGTATTTATTTAATTTTAGTGATACCTACATTTTATTAGTTATTCTATGGCCAATGAATGTCTTACAGCAAACGGTTTCAGTTCGGTAAATTATAATGTAACAAAAATAATAAGTTAATTTATGCAAGTAATCTACCAATTAATTTAACATAAAATGTGTTTTTCTCTTATTTACAGTTTACAAACCCAGTGTACCATTAACTTAAAGGGCGTCGCGCGCTCGCTTACACATTCGCCGGGCTGCATCCAATATGTTTCCTAGAATATTGTCTTTAACAGCTACATTATACCGACGATAGATTGTGTGGAAACCGTACTCTCTATTGCGAATGAAAATCTTTATCCGTACCATGAATATTTTGTGTGCTTAGCCCCGCTTAAGAGAAATTGTTTCATACTGCTGTAACGAATGGCTTGCGATGACATCGCCATACAATATACGCTGATTTTGAAAGTATTATTAATGGCAAAGTTCTTTTGTGTGAATAAGGTTTTTGATATTTTTAGCATTTTTAATTATATATTTAGAAAACGTATAAAAATTTGACGGCAACGGAATTTTAACCCTCGCCTCTTGAAAACCATTCAAGCGCTCTGACCGCTAAGCCATGCGTACTACATCCGGCTACTTCAAAATTCTTATACGCCTATTATAACAAGCAGACAGACAAATAAAAGACGGGTAGACAAATAAAAAATGTTATTTTAGTATATGTATCATGTATATATATATATATATAACTTGTGAATTGCGGTTATTCAATACTTTTTTATCAATTCATCCAACAAATTCTTGCAGCGCTATTTTGGTCCACTGTGTGGCTTGATTTTTGTGAAAATCTGCAGACGTGTCCGAATCCGACATGAATACAATATTTTCATAACATACAATTTTGCTCCTTGCCAATACCAATATAATGTGAAATCAATTAAAACAATTTCAATAATTATTTTTGGCTTCACTTTTATTATATATTTTACACACTTTCGAAGGTCCGACTTCCTTCCTTGAAAGTTAGCAAAACTGGAAATTTTCTTGTAACAACAATTTCCATGACAACCAGGTTAATTATTTCAAACGAGTTTTAAAACTATTTGGATTATTGCCAATTCCTTTGCATATACAAAAATTGTGACTGTAGAAATTGAAAGAAATTAATAATAACATTATATAAAGTAAATTTTTTGCATCAAAGTACTTTGAAGTTGTTGCTGGTTTAAAATTCACTTACAGGCAAATATGTAATTCTTACAAATACACATTCTCTTATCATAGTTCGTCTATATATATAGACTGTAAGATCTTACAAAATGTGGAAAATAATACGTGAAAATATATACATTACAATTATAAATAGATAAATTTGATTTCCTGAATAATATTTAAAAGGATATTGTAAAGGATCAATTCACCTTACGCGCATAGCAGTGTAGTCCGAGAGAACTCAGTGTTAAGACACTCCGTTTTCCACTTTTTGTCTAAATTCGGAACAAGCGTGTTAAGTGACAAAACTGAACGTCGCGTATTGTCTTGTTTACCAGAGCGGAGAACAGAAAATAATTTAAATATTCCCTCGAGTGGGAATTGAAAACACAACTGATCGTGATTACAGTGAGACGTTGTCCCACTACGCCATGATGGCCTCAAAAACTCTATATCATTGACTTATCCATTCAATAATACACAACAACACGTCTTTTAAATTTATACATATTTTTACAAAAACCTTGGAAAGCAAAAATTAGTTAAGTACCAATACAAAATGATGTGTAATAACAATTGCTACCAAAAATATATATCTTAAAAGGGTACAAAGTTTTCAATGTCAAATATTATGAAGTTTAATTTGTGAAATAATTTTCAAAATAAATTTACTTGAACATTTTAAAATTAATATTTAATGTATACTAATTATAATATTTTTTACAATGAAAAATATTTCTTATACAGACTGTAAAGACATTCTAATTAAACAGCCAACAAAACTATAACCTTTTAAACCAATATTAGCAGAAATTCATCAGAAAACCTCACAGCATGTAATTGAATGAATATTCAGACATCTTAATCAATAAAAGCATTACGGGTCCCATAGAAGCATCCACCGGCCTGTGAAATTGGACTCTAGATGAGAAAGATAGAGATATGGTAGAGTATGAGAGGGAGTGAGACAGATATGCAGGTTTTATAAATCATTTTTCCTAGCACGACGATGCTTAGGCTATGTGCAAATTGTAGACGTAAAATCTAAACTTGTTGCATCTTAATGTTGTTATAAATTTCAAAATTATGCATTGTTATTGTTTTGAAATTTAGAAAAAGCCTCTTATTTTTCACTATCCCAATATCCCGGATTAGAGTTAGATGTGATATGATTTACACTTAGTGAGTGTAGTGACATGACACTCTGTTCATACTCTGTATTAATCGCATACTTAGGAAATTGAAAAATACAATCAAACCGTTCGAACGGTTTTCAAGAGGCGCGGGTTGAATTCCGGTTACGTTCAAATTTTTAGACGTTTTCTAAATATGTCTTACTCTGTTCAACTACTTATAATGCTTAGAAATAAAAGGGTTGGATCCGTAAATTGAACCCATTACTTTCAAGTTTTATTAGTTTTATGACGGCAGACGAATATATTATAAGCCAATATTTAAAACAAAGAAATATAAATTTATGAGACAAAATTATTTTTGTAGAACTAAGTGGATCTATGTAGTCTAATACGCCTATTTTTATGTACTGAAAATATTACAAACAAAACGTAATTTAGAAAAATGTGAAAATATACCTTCTATACATTCATAGTGTGTTAAAAATAAGTATAATAAAAATAAAAAACAAAAAATGGTAGTTGTTAACACCTATAATCCTCTAATTCTTATTCTAATTTAATTTTTATTTATATAATTTTATTATTTATAGTTTATTATATATAGCTTTTATCTTTGAATTTCAAAAACTTCATTGTATACAATTTGACAAGTAAAAAAAGGAGATTAGACATGTCTCATGCCAATAAATTCTCTTGCCAATTGCTATACAAAACTGTTTGCAGTACAATTATGTTTTGTTTTAAAAATAAATGTAATTAATGTATATAAAACTTAACACTTTGACAAAGTACATTAAGTTAACTTTTTATATAAATTATAATAAAAAACCTTTTTTTAACTAAAAGCATCCCTAAATCGTATGTATGTACAATGCCTTAGTTAGTAAAATGCTGAACAACGATAATTTTTCTTGCGATTTGTTAATCAATTATTCTAATATTATTGACAGAAATGTGCACGTATGTGCTTTCTGATTCCCGCCTAACGAGACAATGTGTGTTTTGTACGTTACTTTTTTTTTTTTATACGAAACAAACAGTGTTAATGAGGGAAATGGCAGGATTTTATGAAACATTTAAAATGTTGTGTAGTCGTATATAGAGATATTCAAATACTATTTTCAATGTACGTGTACATTCTGGCTACTTCACGATTATGTGTAATTAAAGGTAAATTATTTGTAACTTTAACACATTTTTTTTTAGAATATTTTTAGACAGCTTTTTATTTTTCAACTTCTGATTTTCCGAAAAGTAGGCAGATAGAAACCTATTGTCAAAGCGCTGTGTCCGTTTTCCATCTGGATTCAAGACATAACATGTTAAGAGTGATGGAACTCAACGCTACATTGTCTTGCCAGAGCAAGGAAATGAACATTTAAATATATATATATTTTTTTTAAATGGAAATGGAACTCCTAGCCATCACTGTACAGTCATACGCTATAGCATTGCGCCACGATGCCCTCATATTGTAATAATAATTCATCACTGTATAAATTCGTTTATTAGTTAACTAATATGTAGGTAGAGCAACATATTAATAGTCTTGATAAAACATAATTATAAAATATTGTATAAAATATAAGATCAGAAGCCTTCAGCTGACTAGTGACTATATTTCAAGCTATCACACCTAATGAACAATCCCGTCTATCGCTTGACCTCTACAGTAAAGTCCGGTACTGCCCTTCAATTTGTTATGTAAATGCACCTTTTGTCCGTACAGTACAGCCACTCTATAAATTTGTTGAAATTCGAGAATTTCGCAGTCAATTTCGCACGATAACTGTACATTGTATGTATTTTAATTTTATCTTTTATTTATATCATCGTGTCATTAATGATTATCGGAGTCAAAGCGGTGGTCGCAAGTTCAAATGAAACTCTGAATAATATTTATATTAGTCTTCAGTTATGATTAAATAGAGTATTTAAACATCATCTATTTAAACAGTAATATTTTGAAATATAAGGAAACCAAAATCTGTCTAGTTAAATGAAGATAAAAATTTATTTGAAAAAGCTTTCAATTATCCGCCATGATAATATATTACATGAAATTAATTATCTACAAAGTTCATTGTTCTATTAAAAAATGGAAAATGTAAGACTTAAAAGTAAAATGATGATTTTCATTCCAGTAAGTACAGGGCACTCAATTATGCAGATAACAGTGAATAAATCATTTATACACGCGAGGGACAAATAGGCTTATCGCCAAGGTGAAATATTGCTTGGGATTCTCATTGAGAAATACTATTGTTTTAACCTACTGACCAAATTATCGTATGTAATAAATGAGCTTTTACGTTTAAAATATATTTTATGTATAAATAAAACCATCCGTCGCTTTCAAGTATATTTTTAAATTATTTTCAGTTTTGCGCTTTTTCCTGCATTGCAGGGTAGTCAGAGATTAACCTAGAGTCAATACACTCCGTTCTCCACTTTTCATGCGAATTTAAGACATTGATTGGCAGAACGAATAGACGCGCGCAGTCTTGTGCCAAAGCGAAAAAAGGAAATTATTAAAATATATTCATTCCTACGCGTAGGGATCGAACTCACAACCAATTGCATTTGCAGACAGATGCTGTCACACTGCGCTACGATCGTCTTAATATCTGCATTGAAAACATACTTATTAATAAAGCCTACTATGACACAAGTTAGCGCTAGAAAGGAAGCTATAGAACAGAGTAGTGTACATCATCTTTGAAAAATCTATTTTTATTTTTAGAAAACGTATAAAATTCAAACATATGAATCCGCGCCTCTTGGAAGCGCTCCGTCCAAGCGCTCTGACCGCTAAGCCATGCGTTCTACATCCGGCTACGTCGAAATTCTTATGCGCTTATTAAAACTTATATCGTTGTTAGCATCTCTGTAGATTTTTACAAATTTCTACTACCCAGAGATAATTCTAGGAACAATCGTTGGGCAAGAGAGAATGCTTTTTAATAAATATTTTTTAATGTGACATACAAAAGAAATTGAAAAACATATTTTTGGGAAACGTTTAAAAAATTTCGTGTTCGCTGCGTTCAAATTTTTCTCTTATTATTATTAACCTTAGCACAGTATTTTTTGAAACCTTATGTTAATCGTTATTTACATATACTTTCTAAAATAAATAATTTTAATTTATATACGTGTTGTAAAATTAAACGTGTAAAAGGTTATTTGCTAGACACCCGGCACACATGGCAAAATCAGGGTGCACTCGTGTTCAGTTCAGTTTAATGAAAACTGTCAATAAATTATATTTTTGCGAAGGCAACGCGGGAATAAGAGTTTCCTTCTACTATCGTCGGACCGGATATTGGCACTGCCGTCATTTCCACCCGCCATTACTGACGTGCGAACACAAATACTAAAGCTTAAAATAAACGTACTATACAGCTAGGTAATTTATAAAAATAAAATATAAATGTATAAAATTCATATTTTGACTTTGACTACTCAAAGCGAAGTAGATTTGCTCTACGTGGCGGATTTTCGACGCATCTCAGCAAAGAAAAGGGGAAAAACACAATTTTACTTATTACAGTCAAATCTACACAAGATAAAATTTGAAAAAAGTAAAAAGTTATGAAGATGCAACGAGGGATTTTTTTGTATTAACATATAAAAAACAACAATTAACACCCAAAACATTTCACAACTAGTAAAATTACAAAAAGAAGTGATTCGTCAATATTATCTCCATCTCCACAAAAGTCAAAGTCCAATTCAAGCAAAATCTTATAAATATTAATTCAACATTATATCTTAAATTTGAAATACAATTATTAGCTTTCACTATAGTATATCTTAAGTAATCCGCTACCTCGTTTACACAGACTTCGCAGCTCATTTCGACTCTACATAATGGCTAGTTGGACGGCCACGTAGCAATTTGCATGTTAAGAGCTAACCCCGACGGTATTCAGGTACGAATCAATGATTCCATCATCACCCTATCAAGCAATTCAATACGTATTGTCGATTTGGGACGAATATTACTATTAATTGATTTCTACCGAGCAATTGTAACTGTGAAACAATTGATGATAAACGTTTAAGGGTTCTGTTTTGTAATATAATGTTTTATTTAAGATTTTATGCTATTTTTTGTTTTTATGTGTTGCCTTTACATTTTTTTTTATATAAGAAATATGGCAGAGAGAATGCATCGAAACACTAATTTTTCCTCTTTCCATGCGAATTTGAAACAGCGTTGCGCTGGCTTTTATCTTATTTAATTTAATTGTATATATACCTGTCTTAATTCGTGGTTTTGTAATTTGAATTCAATATAGTCTGTCTATAAAAAGTCTCTAAAATGAGTAGAAAATACAGAATGTTAACACTAAGCGTTCTACTTTGACAAAATACATCAGATATATAATAAAATAAATAAAATTCAGATGTATTTTATTACAAAACTTGTAACGAAATGAGAAACTTTAAGTATCTGCAATATTATACGTATATATAAATAAGTATAGGTAAAGTATTAAGACTTAAAAGGATTCTCGTGTACTGCAGTGCGTTATTCAAGATAACTGTAGCTCAGACTTTGACGTTTGGTGATGTGTGCATATTACGTAAGAGACTAGCGATTTGTCTTTTATTTTTTTTAAGAAACTTTGATATCTATAAATCCGCCATTTTTCAGGTTATCGTCACGCAGTGGAATTGTGTTTATCTGAGCGGATACAGTTCTGCAATACATGAATATCGATTTGATTATTCTTTATTTTTATAACGAGACATTATAAAAATATGCATTTTTATGAATATAATGTCTATTAAGTCATATTTATACATTTTGTGCTCCACCATGTTATAGATTTGTCTTAAAAGGCCTGGGAACGATACGATAAAGAACGAGAGAACACGAGAACGATAACTACAACCACAGATAACCTATAATCAAAGAAAACCTATAATCGCAGAAGTACATCCACGTGTCAGTACACTGCCCCACGCTACGCTACGCTACGATAGCTTTAACAAATGTTCTAATTTCATCCCCAATTGAATTTGTACAACAATTACATTAATATAAAATGCTATTGGAGCTAAAATTATAATATGACAAACTGGCAATCACAGTAACTAATCACGTCGATTCACAATACGTCTGAAAAAGATGATATTCTATGGGACATTAACAAGGTAATGGGATTTTTCCCTTCAAATGCAACTTATTGGTTCATACATTGACACTATTAAGCTTTTTGTAGATGACAAGTTATTAAAAATGTTTTAAGAGAGATAGAATATATAGTAAAAATTATTAATTTTAGATAAAAATATCTTTTTTTAATTCCACACAGGGTCTTTGAATTTGCCGTGTGGAAAGAAAATTTGAAGCTATGAATTTCTATGTTCTCCTGTTACTTACGTACTTAGCGGCAATTCTCGTTGTTTATCAGTTACAAAAAACTAGCATTATTATATTTTAAAATGTTATTCACACATTTAGTATATGAAAATACATAATTTAGAAAGTGTATAATTTTTTTAACGTAGCGGGACTCGAACCCGCACCTGTTAGAAACAGGCCAAGCATTCTGATCGATATGCCATACGTTCTACAAGTACATCCATGCTATATCGAAATTCTTATATCCTTGTTCCAACATATTTTGCTTGAAGAAAAATTTTTACAAATTTCTGCCTTTTAAAGACTATTTCTAAGTACAATGGTTGCAAATGGCAACAAAGAATGCTATTTATTAAATATTTTAATAGAACATGTACTTGGAAAAAAACATACTATAGACATTCTCTAACTATAGACATTCTCTCAGTTGGAAATACAGTTGTAACTATTTCACAACTGAGCTACGAGTACAATTTAAAAGGCGTTTCAGCAGATATTTAATATTTAATAATTATAGCCACTCAATAAAATGTCCATTTGAATTTAAAACTTGAGGACAATTTAACAAACCATCATGGATGAAACAATAATGCAGGTTTTTTAAAACTTTACTAATTTCGCCAATTTATACTTAGTTCTATTACATGTTTATTTTAAAAGCTTTGTATTTTTTCGCTTCGAACTTTGACAAAGAAATCAAATTAAAATTTATAAGAATCTTTCGGGGAGCTTCATAAATATTTAAGATGTATTAATTTAGGCGCAAGTACTTTGTGCTAAGAAATACTTTCGTCTTTAATTATTATATCGCTGACGTCTTTTTATTCTATTAGCGTTCAGCAAAAATTAAAATGTTCGGTTTATTGCTTCTTTAGTTACTGTATTTATAATTTTTGTGGTGTTTTTTTTCTAACGTTGGTATTTTGTCGTTGTTCAAAGTTAATGATTTAAAAATACACAAGTCCACATAATTTTTCGTAAAAAGAGATTTGGAATTTTTTCTTCAAGTAGTGTCTTGATCCAACTGACTGACTGATTAATCATCGCGAATCTCTTATAGTTAGCTCCTGATCTTTGGTCAGTTTTGTGGAGTAGACACCCTCTCAGTAACCATTTTTCAAAATTCAACCCCCAAGCGGCTCATAAGGGAGTCCCATCATTCCTGAAGCTAGAAGCATGAACCACAAGAAAATACATATACAAACATACATGGTACATATACAAAAAAAAACCTTTTGCAATTTCGGTCTGTCTGTTTATTTTGTTAGCAATGGTAACAATAATAACACAAAGACAAAAACAATGGTTATTATGATAAAATTAAAATCAAATGAAGCACTTTAATAGTTGTTGTTATAAAATAAAAAGCAATTGTTATGACTTGGTATATTAAATGTTGCCAGTTAATTGTAAGTCGTACGAAATACTCTTACTAGTGATCACTTGGATTATAAGTTTAAAAAAAATAAAGGTTGATAGTATGACTTTTTTATTTTTATAATTTTTCTGGTTCTGTATTGTGTTTTGACTTTGTGTTATTATTGATACCATATCTAACGGCTTCGAGTAATCTCTGAAACGGCTGGACCAATTTTTCGAAGCCTTTGGAACACGATCATACTTGAAGTAATTATCTCCAAGTCAGATACGCATAATATTTGCTATCATTATTTCAACATGCTTCCCACCGAACCCATCTAACGTGTGTCGCAAATACAAACATAATATGTAAGAAGACATTTCACATCAAATGTCTTTGCTCTTGATCGAAGACGCATTTAATTTAAAATTGGAACGGAAACTGGAAATATGATCACCTTGAAACGAATGTACCCTTGTTGAATACCAAATGGAAAGAAATAAGTAATCTATAATACACTAATGAAGGGTTTGGTTTGGGTGAATTGCTAATGAATATTGTAGTTTATTTTTTCTGGATGCCTCTGATGGAACCGGTTATACATTCCTCATGTGAGTAGTTTTAGCCACTGTTCAGGCGAGATCCAACATTGCTGTAATAGTTGCTTTTTCTGGAATAGCAGTCACACTGTTCAAAGGTTGTCATAATAAAATTATTGAACATCTAACATGTGATATTGCGAAAACACTACGCAATGGCTAAAATTTCAGTAGCATCGAAAATGTTCATCTGGGACGAATGTACAATGGTATAGAATTGCGTATTGGAAGCAATTAAACGAACATTGAAATATCTACGCAATGGCTCTAGATGTTTTGGACGCGCAATGATTTTTCTGTCTTGCGATTTCCGCAAAACACTGCCAGTAATTGCAAGATCAATTTTGCATGATAAAATAAAAGCTTGCATCAAATCATCAAATCTATGATGTTATTTGAAGAAATTTTAACTTACAACATACATGACAGTTATATTGCTAAGCGAGCAATTGCTGACTATCGGTAACGGTTAATCTGTTGATTTTATTTCTTCCAATTTTTGTAATTTTGTCTCATCAAAAGACTTAAAGAAAAAAATGACTGGTTACGTGAACGAGCAACTTTGCCGGCACTTAGGATTTTTAATATATTTTTTATTCTAATAAAGGGGCATATATAAACTGAATAGTGTATTAATTTAAAAATACCAAATCAGCTTGTTCATTGTGTGACAGCAAAACGAAGTTAGCCGAGTCGGCTAGTCATTAAATAAAAATCAGTCAAAATAATTGAAGGCAGTAAAGAAAAATATTATATTCATCATAGACACGTGAAAGAAATGAAAACAAATTCATTTGGCGAAGCACTAAAATTATATCTCTCCCGAAAAGGGTATCTAGAAGCTCATTTCGTCCGTCAAAGGAAATGGCAGATTAAAAGTAAATAAGCTGTATGGAACATAAGACGGGCCCCTCACGTTGAGATAAAAGTGCCATCCGAGCGAAAAGATACGTATAAAGAATTTTCAAAGCCAAAGACGGTAAGCCTTCGATAGATTTATTGTTTAAGATTGTAGTACGGACAACGTCGACTTTGTAAATACAATAGTTCGATTATTTTCAAAAACATTTTGTTTGAAACGGATAAATATGGTTTCCTATATATTAGTTTCCTTTTATACTTATAAGTCGTGATACATAAAATGTTATGTGTAAGAGAAAAGTATGTATTGATCCAAGACAAAGCAGTCTTTATAATACTTATAAAGTATTGTTTTTTATTTTATGCAATAAAGTAAACTTGATTATTTATTTGTTTTCATCTTCCCACATTGACCAAATAAAAGAGAGAACCTGCTATAAAGACACTCGGTTCTGTATTTTCCGCCGCGATCCGAGCCAATACGTGTTGAGTGGCGGAGCTCAATTGAGGGCTTTGTCTTGTCACTAGAGCGGAGAAATGAAAATGATTTAAATGTAACCATTACCCTGAGTGGAAATCGAGCCCACAACCATGGTGTTTACAGTCAGACGCTGTCACACTGCACCACGATAACCTCTACTTGAATTCGAGTTCGATTAACATTTGTTTGTTGAAATTTTTAAGAATGTGTGAATGTAGCTTTTGTTATAAATGCATTTTTACTCATTTTTTTCTAGCTATATAAAAAAATCTAGTAATAAATTTCACCATTTTCCATACATTTTACATAATCTTTTCGTATTTCGCGCATATACGGGATATGCGGGTACATTGATGCTATTAGTATAAACTACTCGCATATATCCTTTTATACCTAATGTAGATATAGACTTCTTCATCAAACTTAATTCAGTTTTATATTAAGATCATTGTTTTCCGACATGGCAAGCAAAGACAACTTTATATTTTTCCTAGTTCGTCACTATTCATCTGATTTTAAAAGTTTGAGTATCTCAGGCTTGAAATTATAATGTATCACTAAATTTTGGAAATAAAATATTTTCTTACTCTTTTTGCAAAATGTAAATAATTCTAATATATCTAATTATACACTGATATATTTATAGTGATTTTTATATAAATAATATAAATATTTTTTCCACCCAAATAAAACTACTAAGCTCTATCCGTATTACGCAAACATATACCTGATTTGCTCTACAAAATCCGTACAGGCGTACAGTCACTTTAAACAGCGTTGTATTGAAATTCAAATCACATACGTTGATAATGCAAAGCTGGGCGACGCCGGGCGTCGGCTATTCTGGTATATCAATGAGAGTTTTGGCAAGAGGATTTTGGATGGCAACTACCTCGCACTGCCTCAGCTAGATATACGGGATAGATATATGTGTACTCTAGGTACACAGTAGAGTATAGAATTTACATACGATTTTATGTATTTTCTAGATTTGACGCGGTTATTTTATAGCTTTAGTTTTAATGTTGATTATTTGTACAGTGATTTGTTTTTGTAGTTTCTTTTTGGATATGATTGCAATTTGCAACTTGCAACATAATGCGCG
The DNA here is from genome assembly GCA_038994665.1 of Podotricha telesiphe. Lineage (NCBI taxonomy): Eukaryota > Metazoa > Arthropoda > Insecta > Lepidoptera > Nymphalidae > Podotricha > Podotricha telesiphe. The sequence goes on from JAOYRR010000248.1 coordinate 152,115, forward strand.
GTTTTTTTTATTTTGTGTCAGTAATACTGCGATATAGAGATAACGTTTCAACCCAACATTTAATAATTACATTGAAATAGATAAAAATTATAAGATCACATACATATGTAACCTTCTTAATGAATAGGTAATATTTGATATTCATAAAAAATGATTGGTTACAAGCTATTCAGAATGTTTCCATTCTAATTCAATGAGTATATGCTTTAATAATAAAAATATATTAAAGTAGATTTTTGGGTCCTATACATTCTGTACACTTTAGCTACTTCTAATAGCCTAGCTTCATGAGTATCTAACCATAAAAAACCATAAAATTATAATTAGGTTAGACAAAATATGAGTTTCGATACAGTACGATAAGCAATACAATCTCTTTTTTCATAACACTATTCCTCTTGATAACAGGATGACATTTTCTACTTTCTTTCTTTCTTCTTCTAGGTTCTTTGTCCAACTTCAAAGCGCATAACGATAAGCATAATAAAGCCATTTTCCATTAACTGCTTTAACCTAAAAACGCAAATGTAGGGCATAAAAGGGCACCCCTCGGTCACTAAAAAACCATGTCGATGCCGATTGCGAATTAAGAAGGAGAATTGGACTGGTCCCGTTGCCGTTCCCGTTTCGCTATGCAAGAGTGAGCAAACTTATTAGCGAGGAATCGGTTATCGGGCTACGTGGACTTTCTTTGCTTTTTTCAGGTGATCGCAGGTGGATTGATTGGATGCCCGATTGATTGCTCTGAATCGTTACGTTCTAATTTGTGCTAAAATTATAGCTAAGTATCTTTTGTATTGGCATTACTCTTTGACATTAGTTATTTAAGTTATATTATGCATTGTGTATGGTAGACGGGGAGTTACTACTTGTTAAACTTATCTTTTTAAATTCTAAATTAAGTAATACTTACTGCTGAAGCAGACTTATATTATTTACAATCATTACCATATTGGCTAATGATGAGTTAAATAATTTCACGATAAACTCTAAGTAATAATTTATATTAGTGGTTTTTTATTCATTGGGCTATATTGTAATTGTAATATTGTAACAAACATAGCGTACTATATTTCATTTTGGAGAAGAAATATGTTCTCTGTCATTTTCTCACTAAAGTAGTTCATATTAGAAAAAAAAACAAATTTACAAGAAACCAAACCTTTTTTCTTTATAATATTAGTGCAGATGACAGGTAAGCTAGTAAATTAGAAAATACGTAAATCGAATAGACGGAGTCAATGACACACGTGTCTAAGCACTGAATAGGATTATCCCTTTTGGTTTATAGGAAAAAGTCGTAACACACTGAGCAAGCAAGACGTACGAAAATATATGAGTATTTTCAAAGAAATATGTTATATTTTAATATATAATTTTATTTTAAATATTTTGCATAATATTTTTATAATTTTACATGCAGTCTGCACATATCACGGTAGGTAGAGAGACTAGAGAGACTACCGTGGTAGTACAATAAAGCCTCCTCTGTTTGTGATAGAAAAAGACCTGACTGTCCACGCAGTGTTCGTATGAAAAGGCTATCAAAGCAGGAATGGATTCAAAGACATCTGCTCCGAAAGCAAAAGTTTTTTTATCTCGGGAGATGATAATAGCAGCTAGGACCATATCACGTATTTTAAAAGATGACTAAGGACTGAACACTGGTAATATTTAAACTGATAATTTTAAAAAGAATAGTGGGGTAAAATCAAACAACTATTTAAGCAGTACAAAAGCAAAGTGAGGCCGTAGTAAAATTTATTGTTTACGGATAAGATTTTTTTTATAATTGAGCAATATTTTCACAAACAAAATAGCCTTATTTATACTGAAAGCTCTAAAGAAGCTTCCCAATTAGTCAACAGAGTAAAACGTGGGCATTATCCGACTATAGTGACGGTTTGGGGTGTTAACTATGAAGGCCATATTTTTGTGAAAAAGGTATCAAAATATCGGCACAAGTGTATTAATGTACTATTTTTGAGAAGGTAGTTAAGCCCCTTAACATCATTTTCAATAACGAAGAATGTTCCTATCTGCAAGACTCCGCGCCGGGTCATAAAATGCAATCCACCCAAACTTGGTTAGTTGGAAGTGAAGACTGGCCGTCATCTAGTCGTAATCTTAATCATCTGGATATTGATTTGTACTTAGTTTTAGGCTGCAAGGCTTATTCTAAATAACATGATAAATTGGAGTCCCTAAAACAATCGATACGAGGCAGAATTTTCTCATAAAAAGAGTGCGTGCTGCTATTGATAACTGACCTTAATATTTAACGGAGTGTATTGCAGCCAATGGAGACCACTTTGAATAAGCTTTATATATTATTAATGTTGTATTATAGTAATAAACAAAAAATATATATTATTCTTTGTAACAATATTTATGGAAACACTAGATGCATTTCCACTAGAATATAAATTTAAAACTATTTCATAGATCCTTATAACCTAATTGAGCAACAACAGTGTCAAAAAATAAATATAATACTACAAATAACTGTATTGAGTGTTTCCGAATATAATTTACTTACATTGATAAAACAAAAAACTTACTCCCACATATAAATTTAGCAGGATTTGAATTTGCACTTCTTAGACGCTGTAGAGCATTTAACAATCGTTAAAACTTGAAACTATCAAAAGCATACATACATACAGACATATATACATATTTATAGCACATTCGAGCCGCCACACGAGCATTACCAAGCATCCCCTGCAGTTTCATTAGCCCAATAGCCGTTATTTCCAAGCGATAGATTTTTATTTTTATTATTATTTTCCAACTATTAGTATTTCCTTTCCGCATTCATTGTGTTTTGATTTAACTTGTTTATGACTATGTATATTTGTATAGTAGTGTAAATGGCAATATAGGCGATGGTTGTAAGTTCGATTCACAATTTAAGGATTTTTATATTGAATTATTTTTTTTCTTATCTGGTTGACAAAGTGCGCTCTGATTTTCCGCATTAAGTGATACGCAAGAAATATCACTTTTAAACCCAAAAAAGAGGTGTAGTATTTGTGATTCTATGCGATTGCATAATATTGATATGTGCAGCGTGGACTGGTGCAAGTGTAAAAACACAACTTTACTCACGTGAGAGAAAGTTTAATGATTTCCTTTGAATAATGCCCAATGATAACCTGATGAAAGTGCAAAATGCTCTCCTGTAAAAATGTTTTACACATGCACCAGTCTCTACCTACAAAATCTTCAAAATTGGAACCTAGTACCATTATCTTCAGATTAATGGCTAACATATCTGGAAAGATATTCATAATACTTTTCTTTACTACAACCTACAATCAGAGCAAAAATGAACATCGATCTATCTAGCTTTAAGTTTAATGTTAAGACTACAAGTAGAGTCTAGTTCAGGAGTATAGCGAAAGTTGTAACCGATAAGGCAAGTGAGGCGAGCTTGCGTCTTATCAGTATGATAACAGTAAAATAACTGTACAGTACGGTTCCTACATTTGAATTAGCATTGTATTTAATAGCATGCTTATCAATGCTTAGAGCCATTGCAACGCAAGTGGGATGTTCTTGATTATATGGGTTTTAGGTATGTTTTAACATTTTTTTAAGTGTTAATACTTAGGAATTTGAAAAACCGCACACTTAGGAATTCGGAAAACTTGGAAACCGTCCAAGAGGCACGGGTTTGAATACTGCTGCGTTCAAATTTTTATACGATTTCAAAAAATATGTTTCAAGTATATATTTTACTTCATATAATATTTACATTTCATGTTTTGGTCCAACTTGTAAGCTGCCTAGATAAAGTATAGCAATGGTTTTGCATAGTTTTAAATTGGTGTGTGTACCACAAGGTTTTTTCCATCTATTCTAGAAACCGTAAGATATGAAAAAAATTACAGATGGACGTCGTAAGAGGTCATCGAATGTGACTACTTTGACTTTTATTGAAAATAAAAAAAAAGCAATATATACGAATTTTTACTAAATTTTATTAAAAGTAATGTAGATATATCACTTTCATACTGGCTTGATCTAAAAACACAAGTACATATGTGTATAAGTAGACTCAGTTAATATATTAAGTGCTCTTCATACAAGAACATCTCTACAAGGCCAGTGCATTTGCATAACAAATTGCTAAACCCGCGGTAGTCCCTCGCGATTTTTGTAAACATAACTTAGTTACTGTTTATTTTATGTCTATATGGAAATAGCAGTTTATTGCCTTTTTTAACGATGTGGTGACATCTCCACAAATTGGGTATAAGTACGTTAAATTTAGATTTATATATATATATAGAAAATTATATTTTCGATATATATTATACAAATAATAAGATTCGAACAAGTGACCAATGAAGCATATCAAAACCCTGTGGTGATCTAATAATCTCAAAACTACTGGAGGCAGTTTACTCATAAACAGACTAGGACACTAGAGTTTACACAACCTACATACATATGTATAGAGCGATTGCGAGCGAGGTGTCCGACAGTAAATTCAAAACAAACTAACAAACTGAAAACAATTTACATGGAGCATACCGCAGGCGCAGTCGGGTGATTTCCATAACTAATTAAATTGCGGTGCAACTTGCTCGCAGGTGTCACAACTTGGACTCAGGTGTCTGGTGTTGGTTGCTGAAGTGTCGCGGAGAGTATAGATTACTAGGAGAAGAATACTTTTCAAGATTTCAAAGAAAAAGGCAACTTGCTTGTCTGCTAGCCTGGAGGTCCTAGGTTCGGTTGTCATCCCGGTTACATTTTAACATCATTATAATTTTTCCGATCATTGGTCATAGTTTGGGAACAGAAAGCCTTGTATGAGTTATTTCTAGATAAGAAATGTAACACATTCTTCATAGATATTGAGAATAATTAAAGCCTGTTAAAGATATTATTATTAACTGAATTTAATAAACAAAATATATAAATTTAAAAACATATCTTGCGATTTATACGCTTGTGATGTAATTACATATTAGTTTAAATTAATTTAGTTTAAAAAAATAACTGTGAAACTTATTTCCCACTTATACAAAATTACATCGGCTAATACATTTATATACCTATATATATATATATGCAATTATATTCAATGAAACACTTTGCAACGATCCCTACGAACTTATCCAATTCATACATTAACCTAATTATTTCACATACTTAAAACCTTTAACATTTTACAAACTCTGGCTATCTGTATAATAACAATTCTTGGAGGATTTCATTTATAGGCAATGCAATCCAAACGAGTCTGAATCGATGCGGTGCTCATTACGACTGCGATTCAATTTCAACGGATAACCTTATAGTTTACCTTAATGCTGATCACCGACGTTTAGTATCGGCAATTACATCGATTTAACTCAGTTAGTGCTGGTATAAATCCTATTTATTATTTTTAATTTTCATTTTTATTGTATAATGAATGTACTTTATGATAATTACATTATTTTAATACATCTGTTAGATTTTTTAAAAATAATATAACATGAAAATAAATAAGGTTTCAGCTTCAAGCCTTTTCCCGCTTAGCAGGGTAGTCAGAGTTGAGAGGGTAGCAGGGTAGAGAGAGAATATTTTAAAATAAAACCTTATCAATAAAAAAATATTATTAAAACAATATATAAGTTCTTAATTTTCTGTCCGAATTCGAAACATTACGTTTTGAGTGATGAAACACAATGCCGCGTTTTGCATTTCACCAGAGTGGAGAAATGATAATAATAATACAATCTAGTAGGGCTCAAACCTACAATCGATTGCGTTTGCAGTTAGGCGTTGGCCCACTGAGCCACGATGGCATGAGATAAATAAAATAGTAGTGCTAAATTACATTTAATTTTCAAATTTATCGGCGAAAATTAGCTTTTCAACACAAGTATATAGACATTAGCGTCTTCTACAGGTGGTTTTTTTTAAATCATATTGTATTTAGCTATTTTACTTAGTGTTTAATACACGTTACATTTACCTTCAAATTCAGTCAATAAAAATAATTACAAAAGTCACTCTACATTCAGTAGAGCTGTATACACAGCTGAATGTAACTTTCAGACTGACTAAATACACGAGTGAAATATATTCTACTAAGGACTCAAAAGCTTGCAAATCCATTTGGGTAAAGTATATTTCCAAATTAAAACCTAACGGGTAGCAAACATATATTACTTTTCTAAGTCGCTGAATTTGAACTTGGGACTCTAAAAGTATTACAAGGTGTTGATACAAAGCTTTAACTATTAGAGAAAATACAATAGTGACTTTTTTAAAATAAGATTCTTGTTCATTAATTTAACAATAAATGTTACAGTTGAATATAAAAACGTTAATTGGTATTAACCTTTATATTGAACACTGAATATTGAATTATAAAATTTTTGAAACTTATTTTAAGATTTTAAGGAGTCCTCTATTAAACCTGTATTATTTTATGCTTAAGTTCGTATTATAACTATTTCTTTTTTTTCTTTATTATCATCAGGTAATTTTTAACTGTACGTCAAAAACTCTGAGCCATGATGTATACTGATGCAATATACATTATAGTAAAAATCTACGAAAATATACACAATAATATTTTCAAATGGTATATATGCGGCACTGCAATCAGCCTGACTAAGCGATTCCCATTTCCGCCGATAGATGGCATTGCACCGATGGTTCGTTATGGTGCAATACTCCTTTGTGCAAAAGCTCACCCTTCCGGTCTCCAATTCGAATCGAAATCGCTTTGTATTGTCCTGATTTCGCAAATTTCTTTGGGCATCGATGTAGAAAGTAATAACGATGGTTTGTGGTTTGACCTGGTTGGTCTGGTTTGCTAATACATTTGTAACAATGTGATAAAAGCATAATTCATATTCCAGGAACTAATTTGTTATTGTAAGTTAGTTAAAGAGCTTTTTATATATTTACCAACACCAGTAAATTGTAGATTAAAATAATCTAGAAATTAAACGTTACTTAAATCGTTCTCTTAGTTGTACTTCTATAATTAAATGATTCGTTTATAGTAAATATGTTAATTATGAAATATGAAATCTCGTTTTCGTTCGTTCCCGCGAACATTTTTGGAAATCCTTGCTTCGCGCTCTCCAACACTCCCCAAGTAACCTATGTGCAAAATTTCACGTTTATACATGGAGCAGGTTTCTCTGTGTTCTGTAAATTTTATTATGGATCAATTTTAAGGTAGAATATTTTACTATTTATATAGTAAAATTATTAATTTATATCTTTTACTTTTTGTATAAAAAAGGAAATAACATACATACACTATTAATTACGTTATATTAATCTAATTTAGATCATTTTCACAGCAATATCTAAGCTACGAGCCTTTATATCGTTACCGACAAAAATAAGACGCGAGAACTTCGGAATGCCTACGCTCCGTAGAGCCTCTACAGCGTAGCTTGTAGAATTCAGCTACAGCAGATACATTTGTACCAAAAGATAGAGATTTTTCATCATACATTCAGGCTTTTTGAGATACTTATAATGAATGCGGCCTTTGAATAAATAAAAATAAGCTAACTTTTTCTAAAGTATAGGAAGTAAAAATATTATGCAAAAATCTCTTAGTAACTAGAGTGACGTTCTGTTTAATATTTTATATATATATTTTTTTAAAAGTGTTAATTATAATTTTATAACTTTGAAAATATTTTCTGATACGGAATTAGTAATTATTATTTGCGTAAATGCTTAATTTTTTATTTAAATACTTTATATTATAAAACATCAAATATTTGTAATGTAAAGTATAGTATAGTATTGTTTTTCGCATTCGCTTACCACAATTCTTAGTCTTAATAAATTATTCACAAAATTAGGCTTCCAGAGTCGGGCAGAAAAAAAGCTATTGTAAAAAAGAGATTGGTGTCCGTACTGGTTAAATACCTGCTACACAGATCACCAGGCACTCACCCTCACTTACAATATTTTACATTTAGTACAAGCAGAAAATATAAAAACTGTATAGAAATATGTTTGAACATACAACATAACTAAACAATTAACTGTATATATAAATATGCGTGTTAATGTATGAGTGTGCGAGTGTGTGTGTGTTATATATACATACATAATATATACATTACATATTATATACATTATACATACATCATGTAAAAGAAAACTATTTTTCATTGATTATTTTTTATATATTTACAGTATAGTTTTAAGAGTGTTTGGAACATGTAGTACGCATATCAACTTGTATACCGCATACAGAACCAAAAATGTAAATTTATGATAAATTTATTCTTTTTTATAATATGTTCATATTATAAACAAAATAAATATGCAATAAACGAAATGGTTAACAAAATATATTAATTAAAAACTCTACAAACACAAAATATCCAAAGCGTCTGTTTTAAACGTTATGGGACATAAAAAGTCAAAAAATGTAAAAAATTTAACTTTAGCCACGAAGTTAAATACATCATTTATATACTTTGCAATACAAACGCCACTTTAGAGGCACACATGCCTACTTACAGCCATTCTAGACTTACAGTATCAACGGTCTGATAGCTGGCCGCCTCAGTGCTTCACCGTCGCCGATACTAGATGCACGCGTACAAAATTTTCTACAAAAAATCGTAAAAAGTTTTCAAATTTACTCATAGTATATAAATTTTCGAATAATTTTCCCGCGCAACACCGCGCGCTTTTCTATACCTTATATCACTTAATCTTAGTCATAGAAAACGCTAACTCAGTTGGTTGTGAAAAACGTGTAGATGCATGTATAGGTCAGTGTTAGATTAGCTTAGATTTTGTATTCGATCTATTTTTGCCTAGCTTAGGTGTTAACGGACTATAGATAGAAGTTTTCGTCACACCGCTCTCACTTGGTAAGTTTAGTTGTGAAACTTTGACCGCATTGGTTTACTTAGGGCAACTTAATATATACTTAAGTTATAACAAATATGCGGAAAAGCTCAGAAGTCAGGTAAACGGAGAATTTGCTTATTGAATTTACAAAAAAAATCTAAATAAAAAACAAAACTGTTTTATAAAGTAAACGTACCTTAGTCATTATCAAAATATGATTTAAATATAAAGAAATGTATTTTTAACATTTTTAAGTATTATTCACACATTTAGTAAATTGAAAACATATTTTTAGAAAACGTATAAATATTTGAAAGCAGCAGGATTTGAGCCCACGGTTCTTGGACGGTTTCCAAGAGACATGGGTTGTAAATATATGTTTTTTAATAAAGAAAGGTATTTTTAATGAATTTATTTCTTAATGAATACTATTGACACGTGGCTCCCACGTGGCTTTTCTTATTAACTTATAAAACGAAACACGTTACAATTATATGAAAAAACATTTTTATTTTATTTTAATACTAAATATAATACTGAACCAACGTATTATAAATACACAATAAGGGCATTGTTCTTCCAAAGTCCTATATAAAAAAAAAAATTTCTCACCAAAATAAGGACTTTATTATATTATAATATTTTTAAAAGAGCAATAATAAAGCTACCAGTAAGACAGAAAAAGCTCCACGAAATATAATGTACAAAAGTTTTTAAAGAATATATTGTTTAAATTTTCATAAATTACCACGACTACCCAACCTTTGGAACACCGCCTTTGAATCTTTAGCAAGTTAAGTTATTACACGTGCTTAAGTAGTTCAGTAACTTGAAACTAAAATATCTAACCAACTTACAATAATATTAAAATGTTAAAGAAAAATTACAAAAGAATAATTAAATAAAAGTTTCATACAAACATTTTCAATATAAGTAGAAGCTTCTATATCACTCTGTGTTCCATTTTATTTCCGTATGAAGTTTGATATAAGTTAGACGGCTGTAGCTTATAACTACAAGTCTAATTAAAAATGAACGAAACCTTATATAATTTATGTCGAAGAATGTATTATTATTAAATAAAAAACAGAAAGTAAAAAAATATATTAAAGTAATAGATAAAGTAAAATATTTGAGGCAAGCTTTTCGGTATTATCTTGTCTGTTTTTTTAGTTAAATCAGGAAAATAATAAAATTCTCAGGATAAACAGTCTCATCATCTCAAACAACTCGAGTCTCATAGATATTGGACATCTATAAATGAATAAACCAATTTTTAGATTTTGGGAAATGAATCAACAACTCTCGTAAATGCCTAAGCGTTGTTAATACTGAAATTGACTTCGAGCGGTATACGAAGTAAATATTTAAAAAAAAACTTAAACTTAACTTAAGTAAACCTAGTGTTAAGCCACTCCGTCCTTTCTTTGTGCCCGAAATTGAGACATTGCGTATTCAATGCCAGCGCTTTGTCTTACGAGAGAGACAAAATTAAAATAATTTAAATGTAACTATTCCCTAGCGTCGGGTGTGAACCTACATTCACCATGTTTATGGCCAGACGTTGTCTCGGATAATATACCCATTAAAATTTTCTAATTCAATTTTATATCACATAATTTGTACCCCCTAGAATATCTATGAACTCATATTACCAATGTTATGGAATTAATATGTATAAATAATATATTAATATATATACTTGCTGCGCCCACAACTTTATCAGCGTGGAGTTCTAAACTGAAAGTAGCCTAAACTACTCCCTACTACGTCAGCTATGTGTTAGTGAAAGTCGCGTCAAAATCAGTTCAGTCGTTCCAGAAATTAGCCGGAACAGACAGATAAAAATTGTATAAAATGTTATTTTGGTATATGCGCCGTGTGTATGTGCACATATGCATTTAGTAAAAAGCGGTTTATTTTAAAACTTCCACAGACAAAAATTATTCAATATATTTTTATAAATGTTTATGAATATACTGTGGTATATTATTAAATTCTATACCTAATAACTTTTAAAGAGATTTTCTTATTTCTTCCGCTTTAAATTGCCTTCAAAATCAAAAATAGACAAATCAAAGCTTTTCTTTCTATTATAATTATCTAAAGCATATGTAATTACATTAATGAATATCGAAATGATTGCAATGGAGCCAGCGATGCATACTTTGCTTCAGACGAGTTTTTAATCGCTAAATGGATTCTGTGATTTTTACATCTACATACATATGTATCTCTTTCTTTTATCCCCTTATGATGGACTTTGCAATATTTTTTGGTGAAATATACTCGCTTTATATGGCTTTATATTTCAAAAAATCCCCCTTTTTCATGTTTCAATTTAATACTAGTTGTCGTCCGTAACAGCGTTTGCAAAAAAATCAGTAGGGGTTACAGGAAATCCGTTCTTAGTGCTCTCTTTCCTCAAGGAAATACGCCCAAATCTCAGCTATCTACGTGCAAAACTTTTGGCTGAACGTTGTCTGTCAGTTATTCAGTCAGTTTCGTAATAGTTTTATATATACAGATATACTTAGACGTTGTTAGACAGTGGAAACCGGAGAATCTTATCACTAGATTGATTTATTTTGTTTGTTTATATCTGTCCAACAAAAATGAGATGATGCAAAAAAAACAAAAAAGAAAAGTTTTATATTAGAACCTTATTTAATCATTTACTTTGGTCGCAAGTTCCTGGCAATGCTCCGAGCTCCTCTTTTAAGCCAGCACTTGCACGGTGAAGCCTTAGACGAGGCTAGAGTTTCTTCTATTAGATCTATAAAGAAAACGAGCCTCAGTTTTCTTGTACAAGTAAAAATAAAGCGTTAAGAAAAAAACTGAGTAATTCAATATTATAAATAAGCTGTTTTTCACAAAAATTATTCAAAATTAATTTTGACAAAAGAAAAAATCAAAGCCCACACAATTACTTTAGTTGAACAAACATTTTTATTTCTATAAAAAAAAACGTCGTTTGCGGTAATAGTTTAAGCAGTTAGTCCTGACTTCATTTTCCTTCTATCGTTACACAGTTGTAATTTTTAAGTTCTATTTTCGTTTTTCTTTTTTGGTAAAATGGCACTACAAGTGATTATCTTTTTTATTAGAGTAACTTGTTTATGTATTAAAATCTAGTCTATTCAAGACATTGCGTTGAGTGAAGGCACTCAATGGCATCTTTGTATTACAGAGCGGGGAAATGAAAATAACTTACATATAATTATTGCCATCCATGGCAATCGAATCCAAAAGCACCACGTCGATAATCAAACGTTGTCCCATTTCGCCAGCATAGCCGCTGTAAAATACTTTGGTTTAAAGTAATAACCATACACAATATATATGCAGAAAGTCATAAACTGAGTGTTTTAAGACAAAGCTTTCTCATACAACGTGCTAGACTACAGATATGCGAAGAGATAGAAAAAATCTAGAACCATTCCGTAATTGACGCGTTTGATTTTGAAATAAAATTAGTACTATCACATATATTTCATATAAAAGTATTGAAGGTCGTGCAATGTGCTGGAGGTTCAGTTGGAAGCCAGACACTGGCTGAGCGCTGTAATTAATTCCAGGAATAAAAATTTTTTTTAATAAACTCAAGTACAATAGCATGAAAAAGTGCTTCCGGTATTATAATAAACATACGTATATACAGACATATTATATACAATATATAGAAAAAAAAATGCTACTCAGTGAGAGGCACTTTTATAACGACGCACTGTTGACGTAATTAGGACGTTTGAAGCCAGTTTAAGTCTGTCACGTAATTTTGAGAGGAAAATAAATGAGTTTATTTAAAAAAATACGCATATTTTTTTTAAGATTTTATTTACTTTAGCTAAATTTGTTATTGATATACATATTATACAAGTAAAATCAGTTGAATGTGTCTGTCTGAGTGGGATATTTGTGAATTCAAGCTTAACTTGAAATATATTTCAAATAATGGAGACTTTCGATTTGATAATGTAAAATATAAGGTTAGATTTTGCCAACCGGCACACAATGTGTTTAGTTTGGAAGAAAATTAAGGAAACAGAATAGTATCGTATCGTACCGTATCTTTAAAATTCACACGCCTATTCTGCTTCCAACTAAGCAGGCTCTATACTTAAATTTCACTGCTAAATATTCATATGTATAATAATTTTGGTTACATATTTAAATTAATAAGTGAAGACAAGGAAAGATACTTATGCTGATTACTTGAACATTCAGTTACCAAATTCATCAACCAATAGACCAACAGGCCAGCGATTAATTTAAATAAATAATAGCCATGTATAATGAAATAACTTAGACGACCCACAACAAAATTGAATTCACTACCCTCTAAATACCCCCAACAGAGAAAACCACAGACAAAACTTAGTATGACAACTTATTTAATTAAGCCCCAAGACAACAGCACATAATTGATGATGAACATTATTTTATACTGTAAAATTTTAAGCTAAATACTTTTTTAAGCTTTCATATAGGAGTCAAGTCAAAGACAATCAACGCTCCGTTCTTTGCATCCCATTTCGAGACCAAAACAATTAATTGACTATTCCCCCGATTGTATATCAAACCCATGACCATCGCATTTATATCCGGACCTCGTCCCATTACACCACGATAGCCTTTAATAGTTTTGCAATGCTTAATAGGGACCTGTACTCTACCTACATGTGACATATTCATAGCAGTCTGTTGTTAAAATTTATTGTTTTAATTAAAATTCACATTGCAAGATAGTTTTGGTTTAGTAATTAAACATGTAATTTTCCTCTGTATCAGTGGTTAGGTAAGTTTTATTTATATATTCGTATATATATATAAGTTTTTTAATAATGTTCATTGTAAAATTTATTATATACTAGTTGCAGCCCGGAACTATGATTGCGTGTAAAATGTAAAATCTCATTTATAGATGTTTAAATAAGGATTTTATAATATATAAGGATTTTATAATCGCTTAGGAGTTAAGACAATGGTGTGTCTTGATTATATTCTCTCTGACTGTCACAAAACGTGAAATAAATTCTCTAGGAATTTCTTAGATATTGATGTAAGGAAGCTACATGCTAAATTTCAACTTCTTGTGCTCATTTCTTTCGGCTGTACGTTGTCTGTCAGTCTGTCAGTTAGTAGCAAGAGTTTTATATATAAAGCTTACGTATCACTGGTTCAACAAATAGAAGCCCCTTAGCCAAGCCAAGATTCATATTTGAGTAACCATAGGATATAACAGCCTACAGATATATATATATATATACGAAAATACGAAAAGTTAAAGCCAAATATAAATTTTAAACATAATATTTAATTAAAAACCTCTTAATACTCTAATTTTATACGCGAATTACAAAAACCAAACTGATATAGATTTATCACGGAACTAACAAAAAATACTCAAAATAATATGACAATAACAAAAAACATCTAAATTTCTAACTAAAGGAAACAACTAATTCTGCGGCGGCCATAACTTTACAAGCGTTCATTGAAGGCGATGCGCCGTACAAAAACTAATGCGACCCAAAGCTGTAAATTACATCGCAAGGGTTTGCACTCGTGACACTGTTAAGTACAGGTTGGTATTCCACTAGAGGGGGCGGTAAAGTTTATTATTCAGGCATTTAGAGAAACTAAATAACCACTAACTGAACGATGTAAGTTGAAAGGATTATTGCTTCAAGCCTTTTCCCGCATAGCTAGAGAGTGCTTAGTGTCACAACACTCTGTTTGTCACTTTCCGCCTGAAATCGAGACATTGCGTGTTAAGTGGCGGAACTCAACGCCGAAAGGGTTATTGATTCAAATATAACATTAGGAAGAAAAGCTTAATTTATATAAATGTTTTTAGGAAACAAGAGTATGATTAAATAATTTTATTTTCTACATTATCTCTATATTTTAATAAATAATTACTATTTTCTTTATTTTTCTTTTATCAATGAAAACGAATGCTCGATTTGGAATAATCAATGTACACTATTAACATTTCTTTTAATTATCATTTTCAAACTTAGGATATGAAAAACATTTATAAAAACCGTATGAAACTTGAACGATGCGGGATTCGAATCCGCGTCTCTTGGAAACCTGTTGGAAACCTCGACAGTTGGACTCTTGGTCGGTCCCCTACAGGCACAGATTCGAATGTGGCTACATTTAAATATTTACACGTTTTGTAAAAATATTAATTTACACTTTGTTTTAATCAAGCCACAAAAGGGTAGTATTTTACATGTAATATAAAATATTGAATAAATGCAAATTAATCTACAAATACACTCAAGATTGTCCTAGTTAGAAATTTTGTGAGAAATTCTCTTTTTTTGAGATTAAATGATTTAAATGATATATACATTTTATTTTGTTCATAATAATAATGTTTGAATTAAAATTGGTTCAACTTAAAAAGCTCACCAAAACTAAGGATTTCAACATAAAAAATAAAGAATTAAATTGCAACTCCCACCTGCCCATATTTCGGTAGAACCTCTATAAATTCCCGTAAGAAAACAGTTCAATTGGCCCGTCCCGAAGATATATGCTGTGGAAAAAAGTGTACACCGTCGATCGTAGAACTCGTTATGGGTATTAGAATTTATGTAAAATAACTGTGTGATGCTTTTGTACATGATTTGTTGGAAAAAAATTTAAAATGTTGTTTTTGTAACTATAGTTTAGTATTAGACTTGTAATGGAAGTACAGTAGTAAATTATAAATATATTTAATAAGATTCTCAATAAAAGGCCAACCTGACGCAGTGAGACGGCGTCTGTCTGCAGTCGTTATCATTTGTATGCTCTGACATTATTAGATCGGAGAAACACTATGGTAAGACAAAGCGCAGCGTTGAGTATCGCAACATTGTCTCGATTTTAGGTGAAAAGTGGAGAACGGAGTGTCTTGACACTACTGTGTATTTTAGTTATATGCTTATTGATGTATCTGAGCGCAACTTGATATCAATTTTCTTATGGCCTAAACCATTTTCAAAAAGGCGTTGTGAATTTTTCTATTGTAATTTTCTTGCTATAAAATTTTTGTGCAAACTTTAATAAGGCAAAAAGCTTCACGCTAGTTCAGTGTAAATATCAAATAGATTTAATAGCAGCTGTTACTAATTACTGCTATGAGTAATATAATTATATTCCTATATAGTTCAAGTTTTTTCCACAAGGCTTTATAGCTTTTCACTTGTAATTTTAATTTGAGTTACTTGTAGAAGGAAAGGCTAGGGCTAGGCCATTTCGATTAAATATTAAAATAAAACTCTGAGAAATGTCGTATGCCTACTTTTAAAGTAAATAATCATATAAGCTTCCAAAGAAATTATTCAAAAAGCTTTTTAATTTAAGCTTTTGAATTGTAATTTTCGTTTCATTAAATTGTAAAGGCAAAGCTGCAGTTTAACGCTAGTTGGGTATAAATGTTAAATCGATGCGTTCCTGATTTCGCAGAGCCATCAGTCTGCCGAAGCTCGGATACTCTGATTAATTACAAGCACATACATTACTTTATACTGCTCTATTTATAATAGCGGCTGTTTGTTGCTATACTAATATATGCATGAATAGTGATTAAAAAATAGGTTGATTTTCGCATAATTTTTTTCTTTTTTCGGAGTAAGCTAAGATAAAGAAAACTCAGTAAATACCGCTTGGTTTTCTTTTCGCCTAAACAGAAACAAATATTAAAAATAATTCATTATAAAGCTATTTTTTTCTACAGCTTCACGCTTTTTCCTGCATAGCAGCTAGTCAGATGGATCAAGCCATTCCTTTCTCCACTTGCTGCCCAAATTCGAGATATTGCGCATTTGCACCGAAGCGGAAAAATATAATAATACAAATATAATCATTTCTCTCAGTGGAGCTTGAACCCACATCCAATCGGGGAAATAAAAATAATAAAATTACGGCCATTTCTGCGAGTGGGAATCGAACCCAAAACCAACCACGATTACAGCTAGATGCTGTCTGACTGCGCCATGATGGCCTCAGTACATTTTGTATAATGTATTAATAACAAAGACGTTGTAAAAGAGGCTTTTGGTGAGTTAGATCCCTAATAAAGCAGAGACGGCTTCCAAGAAACGCGGCTTCAAATCCTGCCGCGATTCTTTATATTTTTCTTGTTTTATATATGTGAATTAAAATTTAAGGAATACTAGTATCGCCTTTGATGCGTACAATACACGTTACCTTAGTCTATGTTATATTACACAAAAGTGTTGGAAAGGTGTGGTAATGTGTGTCATATCTATTTGATTGATATAATATATTTCTTCTAGTTCTCCATATAAAATCTAATAATTATGTGTAAGTCAATTTCATAATATGAATGAAATAAAAGCTTTGATCGTTTTTCCTTCACATTACTTAAAGTAGACTAAAACAAGGGCTAAGTATTTTTTACTGAAAATTCAAATATTAGTAAGGCTCTTGTATGACTAACTTCTTCCTGCCCAAGGAACATTATACAGCGTGCATCTCTTTACCTCAACGCCGACTGACGTGGGTGATTAATTTCGTGCGATAGCGCGTTTTGCATACGTCAGCGTTGGTCTGGTATCCTGGAATAATTATATGTTGCGTGCCTACTATTAGGCTGTTGATTTCATATTTAGTAGGTATTTAGCTTCGAGGCCATTGTAGCGCAGTGACAGCGTCTGATGGTAAACGTCTGTTCAACGTAGGTTAGGTTAGGTTCTGATTGTTAGTTGTGACTTCAATTCCCCCTTGAAGGAACGATTATATTTTAATTAATTAGATTTTTACGTATGCGGTAAGTGGGGAACGGATCTTTAAAGTCTCACTGACTACAATGCTTCGCGGAGTAAACCTTTAGAAGCTGTTTTTTTTAAGGTTTCTGAAGTTCATTAAATTAACCTTAAATTTAACTAGCTTTTTCATATCTCTTTTTTCAAAAATCCTCTACTTCGGTTTCGCCCTATGAAATATTATTTTACTTTCCGCCTGTTTTAAAGTTATTACTGGAAAATCTTTTGATGACAAAAAAGCAATATTAGTGTCTTTTCAGTTAGAAAACTCAACAATACTAGTACGTATGTGGTAATAACGCCCAGGCGATAAATCTACGCCTACAGTTCGCTCACTACATAAATAACCGAATAATTACTTTTTTACTTTGAAATATTTTATTAATATTTCCAATCATATTTAACTCAATCCAAGTTTATTGTTATAGAAACATAAAATTTGTATTGACATTGTGGTGTATTGGATGTGTGGTGCTACGCTGGCTGGTCGCACATTCATTCGAGGTAGTCTTAGAGTCCGTGACGTAGTGGACAAAGATTTTGGACCACCGAGGCTTTTGCAGATAATGCTATATAAAGATTAAAATATTAAATTGGAAGGCTAGGCTGCTGCTGAGCCAAGATTAAGGCCAGGAAGAAAAAAAATTATAAGGATTGTGGTGTAAATTTTTAACAATGTCACGATTGTTGTTATTTTCGTTATAACTTTGTATTAATTTCAGATTAGAGTTCAAAGAGACATGAAACATGTAATAATAATAATTATTACAATTCTATTACTAGCGCATACTGATGCTATTCATTCAAGGGGGATTTTTTTTAATTAAATTGGTTAAATTTGTCTTGTTTATATGTAATCTGCTTTTTTGAATATAAATACAGTGGTAGCGGGTGGCTACTAACGTATCTAAATGTGGTATCCCGTCATTTAAATTTTATAATCTGCTCAATGACATTGCTCAAAACCGTGCTATGTCTTACCAAATATAAAAGAAACAGTTAAAAATCAACCATATAAAAGTTTTTAAGTAGTGGGAATTGAAGCCGTGCCTCTTAGAAACCGTGTAAGGGATCTGATCACTAAGCGATACACTCTATGCTGATATACCGTAATTCATATACGTTTGTTATAACTTATTTTTATTCTAAGCATCGCTGTGAAGAGATATTATACATTTCTGCTACTGAAGATATATTTATTTTTCAGAATCGTTTTTCTTATCCCAAGTGTATGTATGAATAACACTTTAAAAATATTAAAAAGACTTAAAGTTACAAACAATATTATTAAAGAATTGAATCTAATAATAGTATTTTTTTAACATTTTTATAAAGTGTTATTCGCACACTAAGGAAATTGAAAAATACATGCAATTGCATGAACGCATGGCTTAGCGGTCAGAGCGCTTGAACGGTTTTCAAGAGGCGCGGGTTCAAATCCCGCTGCGTTCTAATTTTGATTTGTTTTCTAAATATGTCTTTTTCTTATAATAGTTTTATACAAATTCATCTCCTTTTAACGTTCTATCACAATGACGTTAATCGGCAAGCTGTAGTTTCAGATATTGTACTAGAATCATTTGATTTATTACAGTCAAAAGCATCAAAAGAGGCAAGCTAGGGGCAAGCTAGAAATGTACATGTCAGTGGGTTGAAAAGCAAATTATTGCATGCATACGGAATTAATTTCGAACCTGTTAAATGGTTTTGGTAAAGTGAATATATAAAGTACAGATTTAACATACATATTTTTATGGCATTTACATTGCATTGTTATAATAATAGGACTATTAAAAAACATATATTTAGAAAATGTATAAAAGTTTTTAAAAACGTATAAAAATTCGAACCCACGCCTCTTCAAAACTGTCCAAAAGCTCTGACCGCTAAGCCATGTCATATCCGGCTAAGTCGAAATTCTTATACGATAAATTTTCAAAAAAAAAGTTATAAATTTTTTTGAATTTGTGAGTAACACTTTAAAAATGTAAAAATATTTATTAAAAGCAAAAAGCGTATAAGAATTTATTTTTATACAAAGCTAGGTGAATATGTATTGGAATTGACTACCGCAGCCATTAGCAATCTAACGATATCTAACGTCAATACAGGTACTAACTCGTAGGTGCAAAGATCCTAACAAACGGTAATAATGTGCGTACAAACAATAAATCTCGTTCTATCGTTGGTCCAATGCATAAATAACAGTATAATTGCTATTTTCGCTATGTAACTTGATATATAGACTAGGTTTTACTGAATTTTACGCGGCGCCCATCAATAACTTAGAAATGAAAGCTGCGAATTTTAGCTGGTTATTAATTATTTTGGATATTTTATTTATGTTTTGATGATGTAGACTTAAATTGTTTATAGATGAGAATGGGTTATTCAGGTTTAGTATAAAATTTGTATTTTTTTTTCGGTCCTACGGTCCTTCACCTTTTAAAGGATAGTCATAAAACTATTTGCATATTCTCACGTCCTGAGTTACGATATATTAAGTATTACAAATATACAGCTGTCAATAAGCTGATTGTTTACTTAATAGTAATTTCCTGTTATATAACTATACAAAAGCTTTTTTAAGCTTTATATTCCCTGTAAATTTTTATGTCAAAATCACTATAAAAATTCTAATTTTATAACTTTCACTCAACGTTTAAACCTAACACTGTTTTTTGTCTTCCAAGTTTTCGAGTAGGCAATGGAATTAATTCTAACATAAAATCATTACCACAAATGGGAATCGAACCCGTATCAGTCACGTCTACAAACACGCTATCGATGGCATTAAAAGTTGTCATAAATACACATACTGATATAATATTCTTGGTAGCTGTAAATAAGCAAGTGCGACCGCATTAATTGTATATGTATAGATGTTAATCGGCCTAAGGGATCGCATTTAAGTGCTGTGAAATTAAAATCCCATTTGCATACGTTGATACGCGTATCATACATTACGGTGTGGAATTTTATATATATTTATTTACATATGTGTATCGGTAATATAGACAGGGAGAACTAAAGTGACAAGATTAATTGTTAATTTAAATGTTCCATGGACGAGAAAAAAAACCACGATGGCTTAATGGTATTATTCTATATATAAAACGAAAGTAGTGGGTTAATGTTCTGATAACTTAACAGTGAAAGCAAAAGTCGTAGGCGTATTAGAGTCTTTTAATATTCCGAAGAACAGACAGAAGGATTCAAGATAAGGGATTTTCGAGTACGTAGTTTTAACCTGTAAGTTATCATTACGTACAGACAAATAGTGTTATTTAGGGAAGTCTATATTATGTTATACATAAAAATATCTCATATTTTATATATCGTATTCAAAAGTTTTGGTATGTAAAAACCTGTGTATAAAGAAAGAAGGACTTGACATGGCGCCGAGGTCAAGAGTTTGATTTCCGCTAAGAGTAACTACTATGAGGCATTTGGTTGTTTGGATTGGGAAAAATAAACAATTAGCTTTATTTACGAATCAAGAATGCAGGATATTAGGTATTTTGAATTGTAGTATTTACGATTATAACGTGATGCAGTCATATGCTTGATTGGACTTGACGTTTATGAGATAGAATTTTTATGACCTAGTTCTAGCTCCTAGTTCACGCTTATCACTCATAGCAGGGTAGGCAGAGAGAAACCTAGTGTCATGACACTCCGTTTGTCTATATCAATATCTGTATATCTGCATCTGTAAAATCTATAAAAAAACCTCAATATCTGTATTGATTAAAAAGCAATAAACTCAAATACACCAATATCACCTTCCTTATTTTGGTACAGGATATGGTAATGTTAGAAAGATCTGACAGACTATTAAGTCAACTTTATTAGAACTCCACTATCTTATTAGGGTTTGATGTTTACATGTTTTGTATAAACATTTTATGATACGTAGCAAGTAGACGAGTGCGGAGGGGGGGCGGGGGGAGGTCGAGGATGGCGTTGCGCAAATTTCCAATACCCATATATACGCCTTTGAATGTATCGAAAAAAATATATCAATGTCAAATTCAATATGTCGGCCCGCCATATTGTCTCGCTAGTGGAGCATAAACCTTCTTTATGCATATCACATACAATACAGTTGCTCTAGCTTGCCTTTTCTTTTTTATGTAAAATATCACGAAGTTATGGATCGACTCAAGAAAATAATGGTCTTACACTAAGGTAATTTGATAGTACGAAATTAATAGTATTGAACCAGTTCAAATGTGATATATATATATTTTTTTTGTATCGGAATACAATCGAGTGTAGGCTTTCCCATCTGTGTCAAAATATATTTAGACTAATGATGATATGTACCTATCTTAACAAACGAAAATAAAAGGTCATACTATTTCTATAAGGGTTGTAACCTGCTTGCTCCACGGACCACGTTACAGCAGGCTGTTCAAGCGACAACCAACATAGATAGTGAAAGCTTGAATAAATTTCTCAATATCTTTAATATGTTTATCTAAATGGCTGTAATTTATTTTTTTGTTTGTGTTACATTTGGATGCGAGAACTCTACTTTTCAAACTTTTATTACTTAGAGTTAAGAGAACTTTGGTAGAGTCAGTCAATCTTTGGATTACAGCTTGTCAATAATGAGCACTAACTGAATTTGTTTGTTGATATAAACTTGTACATTATATTCATATAACGCAAATTCTCCATATTTACTTAACAAATTCTTTTTTATTAATGTAATATTCTTATAACTAAGAAAATCTACTGATATAAAACTATTTTATATTCTTCATCGGTAGGTATATTTTAATAAAACCATCGACATTTTTATTAATTCTCACAACGATGTTTTTTTTTAGAAAACGTATATAAATTCAAACCTACTTAGATGCGTTCAAGCAAGGTTTAGCGGTCAGAGCGCTTGGACGGTAACCAAGAGGCAGATTTGAATCCCGAAATGTTTTTTTTAATTTCCTAAGTATGAGAATAACACTTGAGAATGTTAAAAAAAATTACACTTCGATGTTTTCGAGCTTTATAAGGAAATAAATTATTCTTATTTAAGAAATGCATGTTTGCATATGGCGCAACGGGAAGGGGTTAGACTGTAAACGTTATAGTTTTAGGTTTGCTTCCGGAAAAGGGATTTAATTAAATTATTTTCATTTCACTACATTGGAAAGACAGAGCAACACTCTACAGATAACATATTGAATATAGGCCATAAAAATAGAACGGAATGTCTTCATACTGGTTCTCTCTAACTACCCGGTTTTTTCTAAGGTATATCTAATTTTTTTTAATCGTATTACTGTCAAATTTGGATATATAATTGAAGTTAAGACCTTTGTGTCGCTTTTGACGGGTTAATAGATGGATGGGTAAAAACTAAAATAAACCATGCATTTTATAATGAATCTATACTCAATACATTAAACTAATTTACTTATTAGCTAAACCTAAATAAAGTAAATAAATAAACGTATCTCGAATAATAATAACATTCGCTTTTTTTTTCCAGATTGCGGGCCACATCGAGACCCAGGTAATATTCATTTGGAACTTTTTCCAACTTTAAAATTGCAGCGGCGTCGGCGCATTAAATTGCCCCTCCCACCCTGTTCTCTGTTAACTTTGCTTTGTGCAACCCCCGTGTAGCGAACTTTGCATTTCATTGTAAAAGCCTCGTTTTACGAAAGAAATAAACCTAACTACTGAAATTCAACTTGCCTAGCATTACCAGTTGCTTAAGTTTTTGTCTTTTATAATCATACATATATATATATATATATATATAGCCAGATAGTCTTGATATTTGATATATACATAAAGGATCTAGCAGGTTTAATATACATCAACGCAGAATAAGTGCTTAACGTGTGTACGTTAAATACTTGTTTTCTTTTATCTATATGTAAAAAATATATACTAGTTACGCGTCTTTGCCACGGAAACGAAAACGAAAACGTATGAATATCTCAGAAACGCTTATTTCTAATTTTCAATGTTTATCATAACTTTCAAAATATATGATGCTTTATAAAAACTTATTTTAGTGTCTTAAAGAAATTCTTAAAGTTTCAAAAACAAAAATGTATTTAATTCTTTTTTTTTTTAATGTTTTTTAAAGTGTTATTCGCACACTTAGAAAATTGGAAAATACATATTTAGAAAACGTTCAAGCGCTCTGATTGCTAGTTTTCAAGACCGGTTTCCAAGAGGCGCGGGTTCAAATCAAGCTGCGGTCAAATTTTTATACTTTTTCTAAATATGTCTTCTTCATAAATGTATTTTTCCTAATATATAAACTCTAAAGGCTTTCATTAGCTTACACATCGATCTTGGACCGCTGAGTGCGTCTCTTATGGGAAAATACACTTTAAAAGTACAGAAACTCGTGAAACCCATAAATATAACGCAAACAGTTACATCAGAGCGAATAATATCCTTCCCTGAATAATATCCCGAGTAAGTTAGGTGGGAATTGCGTGCATAATAAATAGGGCCGCCATTTTTCGTTGAGAGGGCAAATGCAAAATATTCTAAACCTTTGGTAGCTATCTCTCCACTCTCACTCGGGTTTTAAGCGACTACTGGATATAAATTATATCAAAGCTACATATTTTGAAAAGAATTTATTTTAATTTCAAATATATTTTCGACTCTATATTTAGTTTGTAAGGTGTATTTTGCGTTGTCAGCAGCAAAGTAAAGCTCTCAGTGGAACAACACAAAGTGCATGCATTTTATAGTTTAGTAGAAATGAAATGAATCAAGATGGCTGAAAATATGACAAATCTTGGTTTTTATTTCTTTCGACGTTATAAATGGTTTTTAAAACGATACTTAACTTAGAAATTTGGTTATTTTTGAACGATGCCATGAATCTAGTGACATATTGTTTGCGCTTAAGAAGTCAAAATGATTAAATATTTGTAAATACAATACAAATAGGTACTATTTGTCAATAATTCGAAAAATCTTGTATATTTTTGCGTACACCGGTAACCTTGGCTTGGAAATCTCGAGAGGAAATCATCAAATTAGAACTACCTCAGGTGAGGCTCAAGCCCTTTGGGTCGAACAGGTGGGGGACTTTATTCCGCCCAGTTCGAGCTAAGCCTATTGCCTAGGGCACTTGAAGCTGTGTACGAACTGGACGGCGTCGCGCCGTTGAAACACTGGGACCTCATCTCCACCGGCGCGGACGGTGAGTGTAGTTATGCGTACTGAAAAAAAAACGGGATTTTATATATTGCAACTGGTTTTTACCGCATAGCAAGGTATTCAGAACTTAAGGCAAAAAACTCCGTTATACACATTTAAATATATTTAACTAGAATTATATATAACAAATAAAAACACAATTACTAACAATTTAAAGCGTAGCTTGTACAGCGTCTTACCGGTTTATTATATTTAAATTAGGTTAATTTCACCACTCTAATAAAAGAAAGCACGGCGTTCAGTTCCACCGCTCACACAAAATAACTTGAATTTGGGCGGAAAGTGGAGAACGAATTGATTTGACATTCAATTCTCTCTCTAATACGTAGGAATAAAAAATCATTTATAAACACTTGTAAAAGTGACGCCTAAAGTGATAATAACCAGTTTACGAGGCAGTAAAATTTTTATGACGACGCATTGCACCTTTGTGTTTAGTGAACATCGTTTCCCTCTATTATCTATTTACCATATCATGTTAACTAAAAATCCTAAAGTACATGTATTTAAGGCTTGAAAAACGAGCATATGCTATATTTCTTTTAACATTTTTTAAAGTGTTATTCGCACACTTAGGACATTAAAAAAAAAACATATTTAGGAAACGTATAACAATTTTAACCGCAGCGGGATTTGAACGCATCTTGAAATGTTAAGAGATATTTAATAAATAGCATTCTCTCTTGCTAAACGATGATTCGTAGAATAATCTTTGGGTAGCAGAAATTTGTAAAAATCTCTCTACAGAGATGCTAACAACAAATA
This sequence comes from Podotricha telesiphe, assembly GCA_038994665.1. Lineage (NCBI taxonomy): Eukaryota > Metazoa > Arthropoda > Insecta > Lepidoptera > Nymphalidae > Podotricha > Podotricha telesiphe. The sequence continues at coordinate 177,722 of JAOYRR010000248.1, forward strand.
TAAGTTGTAATAAGCGTATAAGAATTTTGACGTAGCTGACGGTCAGAGCGCTTGGACGGTTTTCAAGAGGTGCGGGTTCAAGTCCCGCTGCGTGTCAAATTTTTAAACGTTTTCTAAATGTATCTTTTTCAATATGCTATATTTGTTTTAAATTGTTTATAATTGTTATGTGGGTAGTATCCAAGAGATTTTTTTAGCCTTACCCATCTTTCACATATAGGAGGGTATACAGAGATTTCAGCGATAAGAAACTCTATCCTTCTTTTTTGCCCGATTTCAAGACATTATGTATTAAGGTTGGCGGGACCTAACGCCGCGTTTTACATTGCCAAGCCAGTGACATGAAAACAATTTAAATACAGTCATTTCTTGTAATAAAAATCGAACTCTTGACCATTGCGTTTAGCGCCAGATACCAATTGAGCCACTAGGTAATCAAGAGATGTGTGTTAAAACCCTGCTGAATTCAAATATATTTCTTGTATTTTCCTGTACAATATATTCATTGAGACACGTCGTCGCAACCATAATTATAATTTTAATGAGCTCATCATCAATCATTTAAATATATAATTATGGATTCTTACAAAAAATAATGAATATACCTAAAAGAGACAGCAAAATTATAATAAAATCCAACTTATTACTTACAACGGTATAATTAATCTCTTCAATTATAAAAATAATGATGCTAATGACTGAACTGAAAATAGAAATTTGTAAAATGCTTCCTCCAAAGCCTCCTTCATGAGTTGGTGACACAAGAGATAGATGGCATAATGACGCTAGCGACAGTATAATTTGGCTGGATTGTAATTGCGTATTTTGTACGGGTTTGAGACAAGGTGGTGCTACCAAAGTTTCGTGTTACAGTTTTTACTACAGCTACTAACGTCTTAACTATGTCCCTTGAAGTTTATGATCGTCTTTATTCATAAACTATTTTAATACAAAATGTGTGGCAGGTTGTGATAATTTTGGTATTTCTTATAGTAGGGTAGGCATAGTGAGCCTGGTGTCAAAATACTCCTTTCTCCACTTTTCGCCTGAATCTTAAACATTGCGTGTTGAGTGGCGGAACTCAACTCCGTGCTTTAACTAGGCACTAGGGCAGCGAAATAAAATAATATTAGATAAAATTATTGCCCCTTGTAGGAATAGAATCCACAACCATCGCGTTTATAGTCAGACGCTGTTTATCACACTGCGGCACGATGACCTTTTCTTATCTTTTATAGAATGATTTATTAGGATAATAATTTAAAAATAATATAATTTAGAATTAAAAAATTGGGCGACGTATTTGATGAATAAGTAAGTAAATTTTACACTAGAAACTCAGTTTTGTATTTATTACATTTCACTAATATTAAAAAAGTATGGGCTTTTATTTTGCGATGCAGGCATATAAAACTTAATTACGTTATATATATATTTATATTTAATGCTCAATATCTCTGATATCAAGATTTGCATTGCAGATGTGAAACATATCGATACGCTATTACTATCCAAACAAATTCCAAACGCCCCCGCGAGTGACACATAGTAGGAACAAAGGCCTAAGGTAGAGAATTAACGAGTGCCATTACAAATTGGTCGGATTACCCTATATCGCGCTGTGCTTGCTAACGCTAATAAATATCGCTTAACTGTGCCTGGTATTATGCCTTGGGCTTGGCAAGGCAAGCTCTACTAGCATATGACTCTTAGTTTATTAAGAGATTATTGCAAGGATACAAAGGATATCATGAAATCAAATAGCTTTCACGCCATCATGGCACAGTTGGAAAGATTATAAAGGACCACGTTGGTTGTAGGTTTTACTGAGGAGCCATTTTTACAATTACAACATACAACGGATAAACCCTACCATTACGTCAGGTTTGATAAACCTCATATGTTCGCTAGGCAAAACAAATATACCCCAAGGATGATCCGCGAGGCCATTGAAGTACAAAAACATACAAATTTCAATAGAGAAGACGGTTGAAAACCTTTTACCACCTGGGACCCAATACTGAAAACTTTGAAGTCTCAATCCTATCACACCAGATACAGTCAGCTCATTCTACAAAAATCCACTGCAGTACGCGAGGCAACTAAGATAATGTTGGCTGTAGTTTGATATAATAATTGTATCCACTAACAGAAAATACCAACTCAGTCTACCCGTACCCATGAACTAATGTAAAGTGTTCGAAGCGTCGGGTTTCTAAAATGTATTTTCGAATACCAATAATATACGGGATTTATCCGTTAAAAAATAGTTTAATTTCATAATGTGTAGTAATCGCGAAAATCAAAAATCTTATTATTTTATTCAGTGGTTATTAGTAGTGATAATAAAAACGAAGATATTAGAATACATATATTTTCTCAGTGCAGTGAAAAAAGTTCAGTGTTTCAAGACTATCTTTTAGTGTCTTCAAGGGTCGTCTAACTCACTCACAAAATATTTACAGAAAAAGGTTACTATTAAGATTAATTATTTTTTCCTCAAAGTTCACAATTGCCATATAGACGTGTACGCAGAGCAATCAGCTTCTTAGAACGTTTATTAAAGCGAGTAATGAAATAAAGCTTGGGACGAATCTTCAAGAATTTGCATTTTATCAGCCGGAGAATACAACTTTCTTGGTGGACGGTCTTATGTTAGAGGGAAGCAGTGGTTTATATTTTCTTTGAATTATGAATTTTGACATTTTTAACAGTATCAAATTACTTACATAATTTTTTATTTTAAAATATATTAGATGTTCATCAGTTCATGTAAAATATTTCAATAACATATGAATAGAAATTCACAAGTTTTTTCATTACGTTTGTATTTGTAGTCTGAGATTGTATGTTAAAATACCATATTTATGTAAGTAATTGGTAAAAAAATCACAATTGAGCTTATTAAAATGTTAGTATAGAAATAAACTACTTGTGGAGGCCTTCGTGGTGCAGTGGGACAGGGTCTGACTGTAATCGTGATTGGTAGTGGGTTCGAATGCCTCTCGGTGGAATGAAAAATCATAATTTAATTATTTTCATTTCTCCGTTCTGATCAACATCAAAGCGCAGCGTTGAGTTTCGCATGTCAACAGTTAACTTCTTGAATTCAGGTGAAAAAAATAGGTAGAGAATGAAGTGGCTATACATTGAGTTTTCTCTGACTATACTGCTATGGCCAAAAAAGATTGAAGGTGAAAAAAATAATATCTTATGTTTAAAACAAAACAAATCTAAATGATAAGCATATTCCTGTTCTATTTCCCGTTTCATTCTATTTTTTATATATATGCTGGTGTAACTGAACGCCACATATTCTTTTAGATATATCTATGTTTAAAATATAAATATTTTTCAGTCTTTGAACCCATAATCATTGTATTAATACCTAGAATCATTCTACATAACAACATCACCTCACCTACACCTTCTATGATAACCATTTTCTCTTCGTTTTTATCCCCTTTTTATTACAGCAACGACAAGGCCTCGATTGGTGCGGGACTACACTGCGAATTATTTTATATTTTTCAATTACCAACAAATTGAACGTGCGCAAATATTATTATATTGATTTTTAACATTTCGCTTTGGATTATAAGAAGATATTGGCTTAGCCTTATAGAAAATTAGAGTAAGATTTTTACGTTTGACATGAGCTACTGCTAGAGTTCCACTCGTATAAACAATGTTTATACGAGTGGAACACTGGCGGCCCCATTTAGCTTAGCCTGATTACGACGAGTTACTTATGAATATATTTTTTCGAGGTTCACGCTTTTTCTCCTCGTAGCAGGGTAGTCACAGTGTGTCTAGTTATTCTGTTCTTCACTTTCGATCCAAATTGGAGACATTGTGTGTTAAGTGGCGGAACTCACCGCCGCGCTTTGTCTTGTCACCAAGCTGTAGCAACAAAAATAATTTAAATATCATCATTTCCCTCAATGGGAATCGAACCCACAATTAACCGCGTTCACAGTCAGACGCTGTTCCGCTGCACCTTAACGGTTTTTTGAATAATATTAGTGTTTATTGAAACTGTATCAACATAAATATGATATACGAAATTCAAATAAATAATTTTACCCAAATAAATAATTTTCTTCTAGGGGCAAAATAATATCATACTATCATTTTAACTTTCTGCATGCATGTACTGGTTTTGTGAGCAAAGCTGAGATAAGAAAGTGGCTTATCAATGATGAAACGTTATACTTTGTCTTACGAGTCTATACTTAATAGGGTATATTAATATGTTGAGTAGGGTATTCCGAGAAAACCTAGTGTCAACTAATTCCGTTTTCCACATTACGCCCGAATCAAACGAGACATTAGAGCAAAGAAATTAAAATAAATTAAATACAATCGTTCCTTCGAATAGAGATCTCGAACTCAGGACCAATCGTGTTTGCTGTTAGAGTTAATAATATGATAAATATAAGTAATCTCGATTTGAATTTGAACCCACAGCCAACGTAAAGCTAGACACTGCTCAACTACAAATAAACACTTTAAGATTATTTCTATCTTATCCCACTCCTTACCCACCTTATAATGGTCTGCACTGCATATAAGGTTTCCGAACCCTTGAGCGTCCATTATTTAGAAATTCCAATTTTCTCGTATTACGTAGCTCCGGCGCAAATTAATACTAGACCCATAATGAGTGCGATAAAACAATCCAGCCATTAGGACGTAGTGTATGCCTTCTGCCTGTAAAATGTAGCAAGGCCTCTTAAATATATGGGTTGCTGAAACTGAATGTGTTCATTATCTTATTGTATAGGCTTGTAAGTATAATTAAGTTAGCAAAGGCGAAGTGTGAAAAGTTTTGTAGCCGGCATTAAAAATAAATATTACAAGTCTAGGTTCACCCTTTTGTAAAAGCTTTGTTAGATTATTAAATTATTATATTTAGTAATAACTTATTTGTTATTATTACCATTATAAGGTAGGCCGGTGTGAATCGTGTTCTATGTACACTTCGCCATTTTGAGTACCTGAATATAAATACGTAGAGGCAAATCTTTGGTCCATTTTTACAAGAATTGTACGGAACTAGGAGATTGAGATTTGCCATAGCTTAAGTTAACATGGAGAAGAAGTGCTGAAAGCCAATATTTCGACATTATTGTATTCGAAAAACTTTAACTAAGCTAACACACCATATTTTTAAATTTAAGGTAATTTAACTGCATACTATATTTAAGCCTGCTGACATCTTAATCGATTGTCGTTGCTTTTTCTGTATTATATTTTAAACACAAAATAATTATAAAACTTGCCCACTCCACCCATCCAGTTCAGATTCTGTAAAGAGTAAGTATATAATAAATCGACTGCCAAAACCGTTTCAAAGCCTCGTCCAAATAGCAATTGTCTGAAGAAATAGTAAAGAACGATAAATTTGATAAAGAAGCAATATGGCGTACTCGAAGGCTGGTAATAGGCAATTTTCGACATCCAATCCCGGCACAATGGGAGCAGATTTAAATATTTCAAACGGCCTTTTGGTTTTCACTGAGAGGTGCTCTCATTGCGATGCTTTGAGGTTTCATTCGATACGTTCAATGTTAGATAGATTGTTAAATACCTGACTGAGATCGGGACTTAAATGAGGTCGATTTTACAAAGAGTTTCCATTAAACATTTATTCTTTACTAACTTATTAGTCAGTAAATTTTATAGTTAAAATGGCAAGAAGTTATTGGTACATGACGTCATTGTTATTGCGTAGGTACAATATTAGCCCAAATAGGTACTTGTTAACTGAAGAAACGATTAAAATGTATTCTGACTTATTTATATATCCGCTAATCACGGTTTTAAATAAAGAAATAAATTCAAAAATAGCTTACACATAAATGAATGGCAAATTATAAACTCTATTTAGCTTTTTCAAGCTTTATTTACATATTTTTATTAAATAAATAATAATTATTATTCATTATACATAAAAAAATATATGTAAAAAAAAGATCTGAAATCCGTAAATCGTATAAATATAAAACTGAGTATTTCCCACTACTGTAAATAGGTTAAAAACGTCCCTATTTCTCGTCGCATTGTCTGAAATTAATTTTCCTTTTCCGCTCGATGCATCTTTTATGAGATAGTGGAACAAAAGTGAGGGGAAAATAAAAATAAGCACTTTAATAAGTGACGCGGATTTTGTCGAACTATTTGTGTAATTGGAACCGTTTTTTGAATTGCCGGTTCTCGTTGTAACAATTTCATTATAGGCCTTGTTCATTTTGTTTTATTTTAAAACTTCAGTCTGTATTGTGTGAGAAAGGAATATTTTAATAGTAAATTCAATTTTATTCAAAGCACATATTTTTATTTATGTATTTGTTGCAACGTACAAGTTTGGTATAGAAAAAATAGCGATTTGTAAAAGGAAGATGGACACTTTAAAATTTCTATACATTAGGCGGCAGAAATCAACGCTGTATTTTGTCAAACTACTAAAAACGTTAAATTTTTAATATTTTAAAGTGTTACTTATACACTAATAATATTTTTATACGTTTTCTTGAAATATTTTTCAAAACGCAAAGTTGTAGGTTTCAACTTCAGGCGTATTTTATATACACATATCATCACACTTAGTTAGGTTAGTGATGTCGTTACTTAGATCGTTAGATAGCTTAGTGAGGAACGGTCATAATTTAATTATTTTCATTTCTCCGTTCTCACAATGACATCAAACAGTGGCGTTGAGCTTCCGCTACTTAGCACGCAAAGTCTCAAATTTGAGCAGAAACTGGGGAACGGAGTGTTTTGACTCTAGGTTCTCTCTATATAGATATATAGATATATAGCTATGCGGGAAAAGGCTTGAAGTAAATGCGTATGTAATTATTAGTAATTAAAATTTATATGAACTTATTATATTTCTATTAAAGTCCACTAGTTGCTAACAATAAAAAGCAAGCAATTTTTCCTACTACATACTTCGTTCACTTTATCTCCGCTGATAGCTCTATACGATATCATTTTCAAAAGCCAATTACATTTAATAGAACTTCAACTGCCAGAGGCGATCCGTCCAATCAGAAATTAAAACGTTTTCAATATAACGAATGCCCTTTTAAGATTTTACAACAACTCCTATCCAAAGATATACGAATTGTCTTAAATTGGGAAAGTTCTTCCGTTATTTTTTCTTGCTGAAAGTTGCAGAGTTAAAAAAAAATGGGTTCTGGCATAAAACAACCAATATCTTTATTCTGACTAAATTAAAAAAATATATATAATATCTTGGGTTTTCACGATTTTGACACTTTGCAAATAATATCGTTTATATTTTGGTGTTCGTCACATATATTATTTTAGAAGAAACCCGACGTTTTGAACATTTTACAGTTCGTTGTCACTAGAAAATTAACCTTTCTGTTCTGCCCGAATAAAAACAAAGCAAAAGCAAAATAAAAGAAAAGAAAACGGACATAATCAGATTAAAATAGATTCATATACAAAATATATAGAACCTTCACCTGGAACTTGAACCGGAAACTGTTGAATGGTAAATCGAAGATACAATATTACAAAAATATAGTATAACCTCACAACGAAGCACTTAAAGCAAGAATATATTCTATTTTGCCTTATAAAGTAATTCAAATTTTAATCGCTTTAGTAATAACAGTGGAGCTACATGATAAAACACTTAAGTCTTAGAGATGGGGCCACCAAGGCTGAGGTTAGGCGTAGAATTTAATTGTATTCAAGCTGTAGTTCTAAACTGCTGTAAACGATGTATTATTCATAGTGGCTAACATCTCCACGGGGCTTCATACTAAATGAATAATGTATGGATTGTGAGACGAAAACGCTGTCTATCATTGTTTTTAGTAAGAAGGTGTTAATGTAACCGAGGTCCTAGTATGGGTGTATTCAAATATATTATGTAAAATTTTCAGGTCGGTATTGGGTTATGTTTAAAATTTTGTTTGGGTTGAAATTAATGTGAAATGTAATTATTATTCATGTTAAGTTAAAATGTTAATAGCTCAATAAATGTATTAGTTAAGAGGACTTGCCATAGGATCGGGCATGAGGTACTATGAGGTACATGAGGCCTATATTCATCTATTCAGTTGCGACGATGTATAAATAAATCGTACAAAGTTAGACCTTGTAATTTGAAAATTTAAGCTTTAAGCTCTAAGTAATTATTAGGCAATGCATGTTTCAGATATAAAATAAAACATTATTAACAAATATAAACTACTACGTATTTAAGTATTTGCCCTTTTATTATAGTTATATAAAAAAAACACGTATAAAATGGAATTTAGAATGAATCGAGTATCATTATTGTATTTATTGAACAATTTTCCAAAGAATAAAGATCCTTTTATCCTATCATTTATGAATAAATAGTAAAAACAATTCGAATTTGTAAAATTTTAAACACTAATATACCAGATTTTCTATTATTCTTAGAACATAAAGTGATGACAATTTTTGGCGCAATAGAACAACGGCAATTTCTATATACAAATATATATGTAGTGATGATGGTTGTTGGTTCGATTCAAATCAAAAAAATGAGTAGATTTAAATTATTTTCATTTCTTTAGTCTGGTATGACAAAACGGTGGATTCTAACACTCAATATTTTATCCACCGAATTAATACTAATTATATAAATGGGAAAGTAACTCTGTCTGTCTGTCTGTGACGTAAAACCTCTAAACCGATTATGATGAAATTTTCTATAGGTACTTGAGGGTCTGAGAATGAACATAAGCTACCTACTTCTCCCATTTTTTTAAGTTTTTTCTGGAATTTCGTGGTTTTACGGAAAGGCCGAGAATACGAAGCAGCTATAGATCACGCGAGCGAGGCTGCGAGCGTGCCGCTAGTATCTGTATAAATGAGCGTTAAATGAAGTATTCTCGCATTAATTAGTCTCTGTTACTATATTTCTATTTTAAAGGAGAAGTGTCAAGTTAAAAAGAATAGTAACACATACATTCAGTTAAACATTCACACGCACTACATTGAAGATGTATATTTCGTTCGCAATTACAAGAAACATTTTTTAAAGTGTTATTCGCACACTAAGGAAATTAAAAAATACATATTTGGAAAACAGCGTGATTTGAACCCGCGCCTCTTGAAGCCTATTTTCAAGAGGCGCGGGTTCAAATCCCGCTGCGTTCAAATTTTTATACGTTTTCTAAATATGTCTTTTTACAAGAAACCTGTCGTTAGCACCAAATCTACACACAATACGCCTTACAAAAATGTCGATTTGCATAAAACGGTAAGAGCTCCGTATCTATCGAATAGCATTTGAATTAACATTCTTTTGGAAATAAATTAGAGCAGAGCGTTAAACTGAAATAGGCGGATTGGGGTGACCACGATATGGCGAAATAATCTCAAAATGTATCCGAAATATAAATATATCTGTATCACTTAGCTTACAAATTTGTAAATAAATATTACCACAACGACGTATCAAAAGATGAAACCTAAAAGTGCATGTAAAATTTTATATATATTCCGATTAATTATCAATTTACAAAATTCACAAACAAAGAACGGCATCGAGTTCCACCAGTCAACATGTAATTCCTATGTAATTCCTATTCCTAAATTCTGAAGGAAAGTTGAGAGTGGAGTTGGTTCTCTCTGTAAAGAAAATTTAAATGCTTGCATTGAACACTTTACATGGTTTATTTGGCATATTTTATAACTTAAAAGTATCTTTATGTTAAACATTTTTTTCTTAGAACGCGTATACAAATTTGAACGGGACGTTTCTATGTAGTCGGATGTAGAACGTATGGCTTAGTGGTCAGAGCACTTGGACGTTTACCAAGAAGCGTGCGTTTGAATCAGTGATTTTTTTTCAATCACATCAAAATATATAAGATATACGAATACATTTTAAATAAGTTTAACTTGAGTAATAAATATTTTTAGTAAGTGCTCAATGTAAAAAAAAAATGAAACGAGATTCGAATATGTGATGTCTTAACTATCACTAAATTGTTTAGGTTCTGTAATCCATAAAATCGGCTTTTACTTTTACATTATTTTTTATTATATCCTTATTAGAGGCCATCGTGGAACAGTAGGACAGCGGCTTACTGTTAATAGGTTGTGGGTTCGATTCCCACTCGAAGAAATGTATTTTGAAATATTTTCATATCTCTCTTTTAGTACCTAAGAAAAAGCGTGGTGTTGGGTTCCGCCACTCAACATGCAATGTATCGATGTTGGGCGAAAAGAAAGAGAGGCTTTTTCTGAAAATCCTAGAAAAAGCGTGAAGCTGCTTTTTATATCCTTATTATTGTAACCATCTATTGGTCACCGCAACCAAAGTTATGTGTTCAAGATCTAAGGTGGGGGCGGAATAAAAAATAGCTTTTTTAAATAGGTTCTGTGGGGGGATTGATTTAATGATTTTTACCGTAATTCTCATGCAGTACACGTGGTGACGAGCGATTTTTTATTTGTAATTGATAAGGAGGTGTAAATTCCTCAGGGGTGTGCTAGGAATGGATATTAGGGCAGGTTTTATTGCTATTGTGATTTAAATTATGCGGCGAGTCATTCTGCTATGGTATTTTTATAAAAGAGAAATTGGCAAGAAAAGCCATTGGTGTGTAGTTTGAAACGTTTGCATGTACATGAGATGGTTAGGGTTTCATTCTAAATTCAATGTTCAGGGTTAAAAACCTGTGCTTTCAGGTAAATCTAAGGCGTAATGTATTCCAAATAGACGGAAAGAATGGATTCATGTATTGTATATGTATTTCATATCCACCCAGCTTCAGTTGCATGCAGAAGTGTCCGGCCATTGTAATTTTATGATGAACTAAGGTACAAGTTATGCAAAATGAAACTCAAATATATCATGTAGAGTTCTTTTACTAAGAAATAAAAAAATCTATTTCAGAAAATAATTTAAATAAATTATAATTACTTAAAAAAATGTAATTATTTACCTTTTTTGTGTGACTTGATAATTAATCTACGTACATCTAAAGAAGTGCGTAGATGCGAAAACCAGCATCAAGAAAAGGTGTAATTTATTGTACAATATAAAAGTGAAAGAAAACTCAGTAAATTACGATTGATAACGTAATTTACATTCTCGGCTTATAACGTTCTGGAAGCATTTCTTTGCTTTTTGGATTTTGGCCGGACATTTATGAAGAAACAAAATATTTTATTTTTCTTACGGAAACATTGTAAATCGTTAAGTGTATTTTTCAAATTATATATTCCGATTGTCTAATAGAAGAGCTTTAAGCTGATATTTATGTGTTTTCATTTACTATCCATTAAACTTCTCATGATCGTCAAATCAAGTTCGGCCGGACACTTTTGAATACAATAGTAAATACTGATACCAAAAAATTTCAACCTAGATATTTTACTAAAAACACTTGTTTCTAATTAAACTTACAAACTTTTACTTAATATTTTCAACATTTTTTAAAGTGTTATTCGCACACTAAGGAAATTGAAAAATACATATTTAGAAAACGTATAAAAATTTGAACCCAGCGGGATTTGAACCCACGCAACCCAATCTTGAACGGTTTTCAAGAGGCGCGGGTTCAAATCCCGCTGCGCTCAAATTTTTATACGTTTTCTAAATATGTCTTGTTCAAACTTCAACTTTTTAACTAACACTGCCATTAAGCTACTGATTTGTAGTTGTTTATTATTGATAATTCGGAAACAAAATCCAATATCCGATTTTAGTAAAAAAAACAATAACACTCCTTCAATACCCATCATCTTGACAATAAGTTCACATAATCCTGGATTTATTTCTCTCGCTCCAGTGGCAGGGGTGTTTGTGTGTCTTTTTGTGATTTTTTATTATTTCAGATTTCCGCTTTGAATCTACTGCGTAACATATTGGAACTGTAAGATGACTTACGACTTTATTTCATGAGATCTGAATATATCGAGGCATTAGAATATTATTAACTCGTGAGACTATACTCGGGTGAGTACTGTATGATATATTTCACGTAGCTAAGTTAGGTGAATTTTTGAATGCAAATATATCTATACTTATAGTAAAAGAAAAATAGTGAAAAATCTTGTATAATTAAATTAAAAGCGTTAAAAGAATATTCATTGCAAAAATGTAAAAGTTCTTCTTTAGAAAAAAAATATTAAAATGAAATTAGACACAACAAGAAAAACTATGTTTATATACATAAAGCGTATAAATGATAATAAAAGTAATCACAAAGCACAGATATATAAAAAGTACCAAAATATACAGTACCATTATATTAGAATTATTGAAACATGACCTTTTATAACCAAATTCGTCTCAAAACATCCATTCAAAAAAGTTCTATTTGACTCCTATATATCTAGATGAAACTAAAACTATACACATTAGCTCCCACATTTAACTGAATATATAAAGAAATCTATATTATATATATATACTGAATTCTTCCATGAAAACAGAAAAGTACATAATAGGACCATCATTTCGCCAATAAATAAATATTATTCATAGAACGCATTCCAGCAAATAACAAAGATATATCAATATATTTCCTTTCGAATAAATTTGTACGGGAGGGATGGACAATCTGATGTAGAATCAATCGAGGCTTTACCATAAGACTGTTAAATGAAGTAGAAAATTAGGGGGTTTAAGGCATTGACCGGCCGATGTGAAGGAATCCCTGTATAAATAAAGCGAAAATATGAGGCGAAAAGTGAATTTAGATGTCGATTCGTTGCGCAAGTTCTTTTAAAATATTTATAGTAAAAATAATCGAGGGTCGTTTACTATGTGGATATTGGGAATGGATCAATATTAGTAGTACCTTTATATCTAGATATTTGTCTGAGTGCACTCAATGAGTTTTAACTCAATGATTGACACCAATGATAATTAGGTTATTTACGCCACTAAGGTATGACTACTACCACTAATAAAAGTATGATTAAATTGTAAATTTAAATCATATATAAATTAGCTCGAAAATATTAATTCAATCTTTTCGTGTCCACTGCTGGACTAAGGCCTCCCCCAGGGTGCGACAGAGGTCCTGGTCCAACGACTTCCGCACCCAGTCCATCCCGGCAACATCAAAATAATATCTGGTCCTATTTTAAGCCAATCTGGTAGCCTAATTTTCTTGTAGCAATTGATATTTATCGGATTGTACGGGAAATAGGGGGAAAATTAAGTACAGCATGATTTAATATGTAGTTATCCTTTGATATTTATTTTATTAGATAATATTGTATTATACCTTGCAACGTGTAATTTATTTAAAACCAAAAATTCATCTAATCATAAATAAGACAAAGTCTGCCCTATTCTAATAACATTTAGGTAAAATTAACTTGTGAATAGAATATTTATACTAACATACCTCCTGTTAATGACAATCTTACGCAGTGCCTACCTCTAACTTATAATCAACGTCACTGATTCCTTCAAAAATCTAGTCATAAATAATAAATTGTCATCAAACCACGAACTTTTTAGCCTTTCCTTTATAATACCGGAACAGGAAGTAGCAGTTATTTCAAATGAACACGTCATAACTACGATACATTAACTTAAACACTGTACATTGCTGCCTAATTTCATAGTACTCAAATACGTTGTGAGACAAAGCGCCCAATGTATATAACCAACGGGGTAATATTATTAAATCTAAGGAGTGTTTGCAAGTTATTAGTAAGGGTGGCTCTTCTAGATGCACTAGACTATAATAATTAACGCTCCATGATCGCTTTCGCGCGAAATTCGCCATAATACCACGCTGAAGTCGGGATATCACGAGCTATCACTTTTGATATTTATTATATAAATATATTTCCATGTCTAATATTTTCTATTTAAATCACTTATATTTTACATTTATCGGGTAAAAAGGATTGTGAAAATTTAATTCAATCATTTATTATGGTATATTTTGAGAATTTACATGTTGGAGCTAAACGCTGCACTTTTACATACCAAAAAAACGCGCTATTGGGAGTTGAATACAAACCTATCGCTTAGAGTTACATAACTTAAAACTGCGTTACACAAATATAATTATACGAAATCGAGTTCTTACTCTTAATACCGTTAACATGAAATACCTACTACGCCTGCCATTTTGCTAGATATTGTTAAAAAGTTAATTAAAAGCCGACGAAAGGACGAGTATAGTAAAAAATGGAAAGTAGAATAAATACAACCCCTCAATGAGTAAAAAAGTTCAAATATGGTTACGAGAATTCAATACTTGTGAAAACGTGACAAAATAAGCTTACAAGGACAAGAACATGTTTTTCAGTTATGTACTTGCAACATATTTGTAGGGGATCATTATGTGTATATTATTTTCAATCTTACCTCTAATAAGACAATCGCAGCGTTGAGTCCCACCAGTCAACACGCAATGTCTAGAAATTCTGGCGCCCAAAATGAGACGGGTATTCTGACACTAAGGTTCTCGCTGACTAATCTGCTATGTAGGTGTGAAGTACCTAATTTTTTAGATATTGGAACTTATCCATCGCAAAATAATAACGACCACTGAGCCACCAGCCTAACCTAAGAGGGTTTATATGTATATGTATATGTTAAGGTATCGCTTTAAAAGGCCACATGTAAGGTATAAATCTACCAAAAACAACGTATAACTTAATTAATTAATGTATGAGAATAACTTTAAGGAGAGATAGAGTTGCGCGATCTGATAGAAGCGTAGGAGTTACATGAAATCACATGTTATAAATTGTAAAGACGCATGATATTTAGTTTAAATATAATTATGTACTAAAATTTGTCTATTTATTAAGAGACTAAGGTTAATGAATCATTTAGATATAAGAAATAATTGAGTTTTTTATAGTTAAACGATTTATTCATCGTGGGACAGCGTGTGACTTTAAACGCTGATAGTGATATGGTGATGGTGGTGGGTAAGATTTCCACTGGGACGAATGATAACATTTAAATTATTTTCAATTTCCCGCTTTGGTAACACAAAGTACATGTAGTGTCTCTCAATTCAAATACGATGAGCGGTTATTGTCTTGGTAATGGGTAAAGGCGTGAGCTGAAAAAGTACAATTTTAAATATTTAAAACAGTATTTATTACTATACTTTGTTATTTTTTTCCATCCTTACCAGAGATATCTTCAAGCTTCTCATCTCGCCGTTAGATTCAAAAACCTGAAAACCAAATCGCTCTAGTTTAAAAGAACAATGGAAAGTTGACGCCAAAACATAAACACTTTTCAATTTACCTTTACGCTGATGAATTTTTCATTAATTACGGATCTTCGTGAAACAATAAAGCAACAAGAGGCTCGTTTTCTGCAATTGAACCCTTGACGTTGTAGAGAGCAAAATTAATATTGATGCTCCGCTCAGATGCTATCTTAGGCTTTTAATAATAAAGGGGAGCTTCGAGCATGCTTTGGTTTAGGTGTCGCTGATGAAACTTAACTGTACCTATATTTTACTAACTAATACTTTAAAATAAGTATCGATAAGTTTTTTTATAAGACTGTCAGCTGTAATTTTTTTCCCGCAGAGCAGGGTAGGTAAAACGAGTCTAGTGTCGTTCTCCAGTTTCCACCTGAATCTTACACATTGCGTGTTGAGTGGTAGAACTCAACGCCACGTATTGTCTTGCCACCAGAGCATAAAAATTAAAATAATTAAAATATAATTATTTCTCCAGGTTGGATTCGAACCCACAACCACCGTGTATTCAATCAGAAGCTTTACGTGATGATTCATTTTAATAAGATTTTTATTTTAAAAGTATACCGCTTTCTCGTCAGTAGAATAAGTAGAAAAAAATATCTGGCAAATTAAGTTATTTAAAACACATCTAATGGTGTAATTGAACACGACGCTTCATCTAACTGGATTTGAATGTTAAAATAAGCTCAACC
Source organism: Podotricha telesiphe (assembly GCA_038994665.1). Lineage (NCBI taxonomy): Eukaryota > Metazoa > Arthropoda > Insecta > Lepidoptera > Nymphalidae > Podotricha > Podotricha telesiphe. The sequence goes on from JAOYRR010000248.1 coordinate 193,644, forward strand.
TAAAGTTTTGTAATGACGTATATTTATAATTATTATCAAATGACACAATCATTGATATAAAAATATGGCATTACATTCGCTTAGCAAGTAGCATATGTATATAACTATTCATTCAAAAATGCTTACAGAATACTTAATAGGAATATATCTACAAAAGTAACTTTTATCGTAATCCAACAGCTAAAGCTCTTCAATTTTAAGAAAAACTTTGGACAAGCTATGTATTTCTCGAGACAGTGATATTTACGCTTCACTTACAAAATTTATCACCAAAAAATCCGATGAAAACAAGATTAACAGAAGGTACCTTTAAAAGAATTCCTTCCCCGAAACATTTGGACAGACTCAATACACGCACCAAAGGACACGAATGAACGGGAAAAGTAAAAATAATAATCTAACAAAACGAATACTCTCGAACGTATAAAAGTAGCGGAAACGTGAAAGTGGCAAAGTTTGAACAATTCGAACATTGCAGGGCCTAAGGTAACCCCCTGCGAAACTACTTTTGATTCCGCTATGCTTTTGTCTAACTTAGTATTTTAGTTTGATCGCGCAGATCGTTCGTAAAAGGTGAAGATACAACTACGGGTAACTTTCCGCGCCGACTATTGAATGCTTTTTCTAAATTAAACTTTTATGTATCGTAATTCTGTAAATGTTCCCCGTCTAGACTTTTGTTAAACACTACTTGTAGTACAGACTTTGTATAAAACAAATATTTGTTTTTACAAAAAATTACACCATTGTGGTGTATTTCAAAGAGACTATAGACTCTTAATCTATAGAGTATAAACAGTGGTTGTGGGTTCAATCCCCTCGTGGAAATATTTACGTGGGAGTATATGTATAAAATAAAAAAAATATTAACCATGTAACGATTTGCATAGATTTTTCCTTGAATATATTCTTCTTCAGAGGCCATCATGGCGCAGTGGGACAGCTTCTGACTGTAAACGCGATTAGTGGGGTTGATTCCCACTCGGAAGAATAATTATGTCTATTATAATTGAAGGCTGGCAATATCCCTGTAGTTCTCTTCTGGTGTTACACAGGGTCATGAGTGGCGGTGATCAATTACCACCAGGTGACCCACACTCATTTGCTTTGTCTATCGTATAAGAAAGCAATAAAATAAAAAATAAAATAATTTGTTACCTAAGAAAAAGCGCGATGTTGAGTTCCTCCCCTTAAGACGAAATATCTCAATTTCTTTTGTTAACATTTTTTAAAGTGTTATTCCCACACTAAGGAAATTGAAAAAGACATATTTAGAAAACGTATAAAAATTTGAACGCAGCGGGATTTGAACAACAAATATAAGTTGTAATAAGCGTATAAGAATTTGAACGTAGCTGGATGTAGAACATATGGCTTAGCGGTCAGAGCGCTTGAACGGTTTTCAAGAGGCGCGGATTCAAATCCCGCTGCGTTCAAATTTTTATACGTTTTCTAAATATATCTTAATTTCTACCCTGCTATTCGGGAAAAAAGCTTAAAGCTAAACAAAAAAATACTTTTTCGTTATATTCATGTAAAAATTGTAATATAAAAAAGTAAAATAACTATTTACACATGAAGTTAGTTGTGCGTCCATCGAAGTATCGACGTCTAAGTTACTTTTTTGAATGTGATTTTATTTGGAAGTGAGTGAGACTTGAAGAACAAATACCGATACTATGCAGTATGCAGGTATGCAACAAAGCTTTGACATGAGTAACGTTAGAGCATCTTGCATTCGAACTTTAATTCGTCTATCGTAAACTAACTCAACTGTGATGTATGGATTCTTGTAAATGCACTTTACTTTATATGTGGAACTTCCCAGATATGCCCGTATATTGTAAAATTTTAGAAAAGAACTTGTTGTTGACCACAGTTTCGTTGGTGTTGCCGCTTTTTTTTCGGGAAATTATCAATTACCAAGGCTAGTGGTTTTGGCTGTATGCTATCTATTTTTCACTAAGTAACGGAAAAGTTTTATAATAAAAGTATTAACATTGTAAAGTGCGCCGTTGACGATGCAACCTAGAACTGAGGGCATATAAATAAATGAGCATCTCCCAACTCAATATTTTAAATTTATCAAGAAAAAAAAAAATTATATATATATATATATATATTTGTCTAAATATAGCACTTTATTAGACAAGTTATATTAATCAAGTTGAATGTGTTTTAGGTTTAGGAGATATTATGTTTTTGAAATGAATTATGGCAGATTGGCAACGTTTAATAGTAATGTAGTAGTACTAGATATTGACGTCATTGGTGTTCAATAATGACTACGTCACGCGTAACACAGTATGAGCAAAAATCGTGAAGTGGAAATAACAATCCTGCGCATAAACTACTGATGAGATTTTTTACACTTTTTGTATACGCCTTAGAAATATTATATTATATTTTAACGTTACTAAAGCAAGAACACTTTGTACACAAATTTTTTTTTTTTTTTTTTTTTTTTTTTTTTTTTTTTTTTTTTTTTTTTTTTTTTTTTTTTTTTTTTTTTTTTTTTTTTTTTTTTTTTTTTTTTTTTTTTTTTTTTTTTTTTTTTTTTTTTTTTTTTTTTTTTTTTTTTTTTTTTTTTTTTTTTTTTTTTTTTTTTTTTTTTTTTTTTTTTTTTTTTTTTTTTTTTTTTTTTTTTTTTTTTTTTTTTTTTTTTTTTTTTTTTTTTTTTTTTTTTTTTTTTTTTTTTTTTTTTTTTTTTTTTTTTTTTTTTTTTTTTTTTTTTTTTTTTTTTTTTTTTTTTTTTTTTTTTTTTTTTTTTTTTTTTTTTTTTTTTTTTTTTTTTTTTTTTTTTTTTTTTTTTTTTTTTTTTTTTTTTTTTTTTTTTTTTTTTTTTTTTTTTTTTTTTTTTTTTTTTTTTTTTTTTTTTTTTTTTTTTTTTTTTTTTTTTTTTTTTTTTTTTTTTTTTTTTTTTTTTTTTTTTTTTTTTTTTTTTTTTTTTTTTTTTTTTTTTTTTTTTTTTTTTTTTTTTTTTTTTTTTTTTTTTTTTTTTTTTTTTTTTTTTTTTTTTTTTTTTTTTTTTTTTTTTTTTTTTTTTTTTTTTTTTTTTTTTTTTTTTTTTTTTTTTTTTTTTTTTTTTTTTTTTTTTTTTTTTTTTTTTTTTTTTTTTTTTTTTTTTTTTTTTTTTTTTTTTTTTTTTTTTTTTTTTTTTTTTTTTTTTTTTTTTTTTTTTTTTTTTTTTTTTTTTTTTTTTTTTTTTTTTTTTTTTTTTTTTTTTTTTTTTTTTTTTTTTTTTTTTTTTTTTTTTTTTTTTTTTTTTTTTTTTTTTTTTTTTTTTTTTTTTTTTTTTTTTTTTTTTTTTTTTTTTTTTTTTTTTTTTTTTTTTTTTTTTTTTTTTTTTTTTTTTTTTTTTTTTTTTTTTTTTTTTTTTTTTTTTTTTTTTTTTTTTTTTTTTTTTTTTTTTTTTTTTTTTTTTTTTTTTTTTTTTTTTTTTTTTTTTTTTTTTTTTTTTTTTTTTTTTTTTTTTTTTTTTTTTTTTTTTTTTTTTTTTTTTTTTTTTTTTTTTTTTTTTTTTTTTTTTTTTTTTTTTTTTTTTTTTTTTTTTTTTTTTTTTTTTTTTTTTTTTTTTTTTTTTTTTTTTTTTTTTTTTTTTTTTTTTTTTTTTTTTTTTTTTTTTTTTTTTTTTTTTTTTTTTTTTTTTTTTTTTTTTTTTTTTTTTTTTTTTTTTTTTTTTTTTTTTTTTTTTTTTTTTTTTTTTTTTTTTTTTTTTTTTTTTTTTTTTTTTTTTTTTTTTTTTTTTTTTTTTTTTTTTTTTTTTTTTTTTTTTTTTTTTTTTTTTTTTTTTTTTTTTTTTTTTTTTTTTTTTTTTTTTTTTTTTTTTTTTTTTTTTTTTTTTTTTTTTTTTTTTTTTTTTTTTTTTTTTTTTTTTTTTTTTTTTTTTTTTTTTTTTTTTTTTTTTTTTTTTTTTTTTTTTTTTTTTTTTTTTTTTTTTTTTTTTTTTTTTTTTTTTTTTTTTTTTTTTTTTTTTTTTTTTTTTTTTTTTTTTTTTTTTTTTTTTTTTTTTTTTTTTTTTTTTTTTTTTTTTTTTTTTTTTTTTTTTTTTTTTTTTTTTTTTTTTTTTTTTTTTTTTTTTTTTTTTTTTTTTTTTTTTTTTTTTTTTTTTTTTTTTTTTTTTTTTTTTTTTTTTTTTTTTTTTTTTTTTTTTTTTTTTTTTTTTTTTTTTTTTTTTTTTTTTTTTTTTTTTTTTTTTTTTTTTTTTTTTTTTTTTTTTTTTTTTTTTTTTTTTTTTTTTTTTTTTTTTTTTTTTTTTTTTTTTTTTTTTTTTTTTTTTTTTTTTTTTTTTTTTTTTTTTTTTTTTTTTTTTTTTTTTTTTTTTTTTTTTTTTTTTTTTTTTTTTTTTTTTTTTTTTTTTTTTTTTTTTTTTTTTTTTTTTTTTTTTTTTTTTTTTTTTTTTTTTTTTTTTTTTTTTTTTTTTTTTTTTTTTTTTTTTTTTTTTTTTTTTTTTTTTTTTTTTTTTTTTTTTTTTTTTTTTTTTTTTTTTTTTTTTTTTTTTTTTTTTTTTTTTTTTTTTTTTTTTTTTTTTTTTTTTTTTTTTTTTTTTTTTTTTTTTTTTTTTTTTTTTTTTTTTTTTTTTTTTTTTTTTTTTTTTTTTTTTTTTTTTTTTTTTTTTTTTTTTTTTTTTTTTTTTTTTTTTTTTTTTTTTTTTTTTTTTTTTTTTTTTTTTTTTTTTTTTTTTTTTTTTTTTTTTTTTTTTTTTTTTTTTTTTTTTTTTTTTTTTTTTTTTTTTTTTTTTTTTTTTTTTTTTTTTTTTTTTTTTTTTTTTTTTTTTTTTTTTTTTTTTTTTTTTTTTTTTTTTTTTTTTTTTTTTTTTTTTTTTTTTTTTTTTTTTTTTTTTTTTTTTTTTTTTTTTTTTTTTTTTTTTTTTTTTTTTTTTTTTTTTTTTTTTTTTTTTTTTTTTTTTTTTTTTTTTTTTTTTTTTTTTTTTTTTTTTTTTTTTTTTTTTTTTTTTTTTTTTTTTTTTTTTTTTTTTTTTTTTTTTTTTTTTTTTTTTTTTTTTTTTTTTTTTTTTTTTTTTTTTTTTTTTTTTTTTTTTTTTTTTTTTTTTTTTTTTTTTTTTTTTTTTTTTTTTTTTTTTTTTTTTTTTTTTTTTTTTTTTTTTTTTTTTTTTTTTTTTTTTTTTTTTTTTTTTTTTTTTTTTTTTTTTTTTTTTTTTTTTTTTTTTTTTTTTTTTTTTTTTTTTTTTTTTTTTTTTTTTTTTTTTTTTTTTTTTTTTTTTTTTTTTTTTTTTTTTTTTTTTTTTTTTTTTTTTTTTTTTTTTTTTTTTTTTTTTTTTTTTTTTTTTTTTTTTTTTTTTTTTTTTTTTTTTTTTTTTTTTTTTTTTTTTTTTTTTTTTTTTTTTTTTTTTTTTTTTTTTTTTTTTTTTTTTTTTTTTTTTTTTTTTTTTTTTTTTTTTTTTTTTTTTTTTTTTTTTTTTTTTTTTTTTTTTTTTTTTTTTGCTTTTTCTAAATTAAACTTTTATGTATCGTAATTCTGTAAATGTTCTCCGTCTAGACTTTTGTTAAACACTACTTGTAGTACAGACTTTGTATAAAACAAATATTTGTTTTTACAAAAAATTACACCATTGTGGTGTATTTCAAAGAGACTATAGACTCTTAATCTATAGAGTATAAACAGTGGTTGTGGGTTCAATCCCCTCGTGGAAATATTTACGTGGGAGTATATGTATAAAATAAAAAAATATTAACCATGTAACGATTTGCATAGATTTTTCCTTTAATATATTCTTCTTCAGAGGCCATCATGGCGCAGTGGGACAGCTTCTGACTGTAATCGCGATTAGTGGGGTTGTTTCCCACTCGAAACAATAATTATGTCTATTATAATTGAAGGCTGGCAATATCCCTGTAGTTCTCTTCTGGTGTTACACAGGGTCATGAGTGGCGGTAATCAATTACCACCAGATGACCCACACTCATTTGCTTTGTCTATCGTATAAGAAAGCAATAACATAAAAAATAAAATAATTTGTTACCTAAGAAAAAGCGCGATGTTGAGTTCCTCCCCTTAAGACGAAATATCTCAATTTCTTGTTAACATTTTTTAAAGTGTTATACCCACACTAAGGAAATTGAAAAAGACATATTTAGAAAACGTATAAAAATTTGAACGCAGCGGGATTTGAACAACAAATATAAGTTGTAATAAGCGTATAAGAATTTGAACGTAGCTGGATGTAGAACATATGGCTTAGCGGTCAGAGCGCTTGAACGGTTTTCAAGAGGCGCGGATTCAAATCCCGCTGCGTTCAAATTTTTATACGTTTTCTAAATATATCTTAATTTCTACCCTGCTATTCGGGAAAAAAGCTTAAAGCTAAACAAAAAAATACTTTTTCGTTATATTCATGTAAAAATTGTAATATAAAAAAGTAAAATAACTATTTACACATGAAGTTAGTTGTGCGTCCATCGAAGTATCGACGTCTAAGTTACTTTTTTGAATGTGATTTTATTTGGAAGTGAGTGAGACTTGAAGAACAAATACCGATACTATGCAGTATGCAGGTATGCAACAAAGCTTTGACATGAGTAACGTTAGAGCATCTTGCATTCGAACTTTAATTCGTCTATCGTAAACTAACTCAACTGTGATGTATGGATTCTTGTAAATGCACTTTACTTTATATGTGGAACTTCCGAGATATGCCCGTATATTGTAAAATTTTAGAAAAGAACTTGTTGTTGCCCCTTTTTTTTCGGGAAATTATCAATTACCAAGGCTAGTGGTTTTGGCTGTATGCTATCTATTTTTCACTATGTAACGGAAAAGTTTTATAATAAAAGTATTAACATTGTAAAGTGCGCCGTTGACGATGCAACCTAGAACTGAGGGCATATAAATAAATGAGCGTCTCCCAACTCAATATTTTAAATATATCAAGAAAAAAAAAATTATATATATATTTGTCTAAATATAGCACTTTATTAGACAAGTTTTATTAATCAAGTTGAATGTGTTTTAGGTTTAGGAGATATTATGTTTTTGAAATGAATTATGGCAGATTGGCAACGTTTAATAGTAATGTAGTAGTACTAGATATTGACGTCATTGGTGTTCAATAATGACTACGTCACGCGTAACACAGTATGAGCAAAAATCGTGAAGTGGAAATAACAATCCTGCGCATAAACTACTGATGAGATTTTTTACACTTTTTGTATACGCCTTAGAAATATTATATTATATTTTAACGTTACTAAAGCAAGAACACTTTGTACACAAAGCAAGAACACTTTGTACACAAAACACAAACTAAATTTGGTAAATATAATGCTGGCTATATAAGTAATGGGGAAGTCTATACTTTAGAAATAAAAAAAAACAATTTTCGTATTTTATATATGTAAATTAAATTACACTTTCAATATGAACGAGTATTGAAAATATAATTATTCTTAATGTATTTATTGGTAAGACCTTGATTTGTACAACCATTTTAGGTATTAAAGAAGTATTTTAAATTATATTCAAAAAAAGCAACCATCGAACTTCGCGCGTCGACGCCTGCTACTTCTTCCGGTAGCACTGAAAATACTGACATTTTATATCAATTGAGTGATCGTCTATTTTAATTTGGTTTTGTTATTTAGCTCTTATTATATATCATTATAATTTTATTACATTGTCATTATATATTAATACGTGAAGGAAAATGTTGTACGTCTTTTTAGGAAAATTATGGGGACATAAAAGTATAAAATTTAACACAGCTAAAAATATATATGGATATGTTAGAATAGTTTTCAGTTCACCAGAATTAATTCAAATACATAAAATAAATATAACACTCACTACTAATGTTTGACATAAGTAGGTACACGTCTATATAAAGTGACATATACGTTTTAAGGCAACGCGTATTTGCGCTACAAAGGGCTACTATTTAATATAAAAAAATATATAAAATTAGTAGTACAGGTATATTTAAGTAGTATATTTTTGAGGCCATCGTGGCGGAGTGGGACAGTGTCTCGTTGTAAACGTGGGTTCGATACCCCTCGAGGGTATGATACTATATTTAAAATATTTTAATTTCTCCGCGCCGGTACATAAGACAAAGTGCGATGTTGAGTTCCGTCACTCAGCACACAATGACTCGATTTCTGGCGGAGAGATGAGAATAGAGTGTCTTGACACTAGGTTTTTTCTGATGTTCTTTGTATATTATTTTATTATATTTCAAGACAATAGCTCTCGTACTTTGTCTTAGCAGACAAAAAAAGGACAAAAATTAAGTGAAAATTAATGAACATTCATTAAAAATAACATTTGTCTGTTTCAGATACGTAGTCAGTGTTGTAGCTGCATTTAGCAAGGTATGTTATTTTACCATAATAAATATTAGCTAAGTATTGGTTCAAAATTACCTAGTACGATGGTTCTTTATTATAGTATGATATAAAAAGCTCTTGTTGAAGCGGAAGCACTAAGAGGATACTAAGAGAGGTGGTGGTGGGTTCAAATCATCTGAAGCTCAAATTTTATATAGGCCTAATTGATGGCCGCAACTCTTTTTGCGTGGACCTTATAATATTATGACATACTACTTCCAATTACTAAGAAGGAAAAAAATTAAAGACGATATCTATATAACCATTCCCTTAAGTGGAAATCGAACCCACAGCCATCACTTTGTAAAGTTCAATGATATATATTTGTTAACAAAAACTACTTACAATTTTTAACTACTTTTGCTAGTCTATTATGGTTCTCTAATAGATTTCCTAATTTTTTAATATTATACCTATGTCAACGGAAAATGCACATCACCGCGAACAAATTTTGTTGAAGTGGCATTTCATTCAAATAAAAGGGATAAAAACATCAGGTCCTATATTAAATATCGTTAATAATGAAATTGAATTGTAGATTTATACAAAGTATAAAATGGACTAATATTAACGTAGCTCTTACAGTGGCTAATAAATGTTAATTCTACAGCCGGTTATCTCTGGCTGTATTAACACCGTATGTGCTTTTATTTCGTACTTTTTCCAGCTTCACGCTTTTTACCGCGTATCAAGGTAGCAAAGACCTAGTGTCAAAACACTCCTTTTTCACTCACTTTGAGACACTACATGAACCAATCACGTTTTTCACTTGCATAAATGTAACATACATTTACTCTACATACATTCCACTAAATATATTTCTGTCTCGAAAAGAAAAAACACATCAATAACTTACGAAAGTAATTATATTTTAATTCCTGTTCGTTTTGTTAACCATTATGACGTACAGATTTAACATCTTTATTAGTGCTGACGTAGCAACAGTGCTTTTAGACGAAAATACAAAAAAAAACTATTTAGTGATAAAATTGTATTTTTGTAAGGGTCACCAAGCTTGCCATAAACGAAGTTTGAAATTATACTACGATTTTTTATCTACTGTCCTCGCGGTTTCCATTAAGCCCGTTTTACGGTAATTAGTGCGTGATAAAATATATATTTATATTTACAAAACATTATTTCGATAAGTCCATGTATATAATATGCGAGTGAACTTTTTAACTTAACCAGGATAGTTGAATAAATAAAAAATCACTAAAATTTCAACAAAAACGCTATAAAAGGCCATTTTTAATAACGGTGTAAGAATACTTAAAGCGGCACCCTCGCGATCGAGATCAGATAAATATTTGCGGAGCGCGGGCGGCGATCTGACACACTTGAGTTTAAAATTCTAATTTCATTGAAATCCCGACTAACGACGCTCAGAGCCCTTATTACCCACGTTTATTTGAAAAATCGTAAAATATTCTTGTTGAATAAATATTATTTACAAATCTTTGCGTTTTGTAAATGAAACGTTGGGTTTTGTGCTTCATAATAAGCTTGCGGGAGCTTTTGATAATCTAGTTAAAGCTAAATGAGGATTGGTGGGATAATTATTTGACCAAATTGGATACAGATTTGATTCCATGGTGCGTACGATAATGGTTTACTTTAAACCTCATAAATATTTAAATTTGATTATTTTATACACGTATTGATATATTTGATCTTTATTATTCATACTTTACTTCGACCACCAATGAACAATTACTGTATAAAAATGGTATAGGCTTTAAATACTATTTAAAAAATATTTGTACTTAAAGAAAAATGAAACTTTGTTTTATGCCGTATAAAAGAATAGGCAGAGAAAACCAAGACTTAAGACACACTTTCCACTGGAATAAATACATTCAAATTGTATTAATTCTCACAGGGAAATCGAACCAATAATCTTCGCGTTTTCAGCTAAACACTGTTCCACTGCACCACAATGGCTCAAATTATATTTCCAGTATACCTTCTCGTATATATTTTCCAGATTTAAATACAATAGTTTCGTCAGCAAGCAAATTGTGCCCTCATTTCATTGGATAATTTGGAATGAATCTCAAGTTTGAAAACTATTGAAAAAGACAAAATAAATAAATCAATTAACTATCTCATATGAGAATTGAGAATTAAACTTGTAATGAACCCAATTTATAGCGATAGTTAAGTATATTTATAGAGTAATGAACGTTTGCCTTTTGACTCACTTTCTCTTTGTCGAATGAACAATTGTAGTTATTTTTAAAAAATATTACATATAATTAGTGTACTGACATGCTGACCACCTTGCAATAGTATTTGAAAAATCAGGTTCAAAATTCTATAATATATACGAGGGCGGTTCGGAAACTTCTTAGCCTATCAATGAAAGAGAGTAGTTAGTTTTTCAAAAATATTTTTATTTTTCAATATAATCTCCTGAAACTTCAATACACTTAGTCCAACGCTTTTCTAGCAATTCTATCCCTTGATTAAAATAGTTTTCCTCAAGGTCTTCAAAATAGTGGTTTACAACTGTAATTGCATCTTCATTTGAGGTAAAACGCTTGCCAGCAAGGATTTTTTTTAGATTTGGGAACAGGTAAAAGTCACTGGGAGCTAAATCAGGAGAATAAGGTGGGTGGTCAAGCAACTCGTACTTTAATTCGTTGATTTTAGCCATTGTTAAAACACTCTTGTGCGCTGGTGCGTTGTCTTGATGAAAAATAATTTTTTTGCGTTGTAAGCCAGGACGTTTTTCTCGAATTTGTACATTTAATTGATCCAAAAGGTTGCAATAGTACTCTGAATTTATTGTTTTACCCTTTTGCAGATAGTCAATCAATAAAATACTTTTGAAGTCCCAAAAAACCGTTGCCATAATCTTACCAGCCGATTGAATTGTTTTTGCCTTCTTTGGGGCACTTATTTTCATCTCATTCTCCATTTGTTCTCGTGAACAAGATAAAGCGCGGCGTTGAGGTCTACCACTACGCAAGGTCTTGAATTTAGGCTACAATTTAGGCTGATTGACTACCCTGCTATGAGGGAAAAAGCGTGAAGCTATAAAGAACTAAATGAAACATTTTACGCACGAAAATCAAATAGCTTTATTTCTTTTTCAAATAAAATAAACATGTAATAATAAATACATGCTGATCCACAATAATCTACTGATTGATTGGACCAAAATACAAAAAAAATACCAAATTCGCTAAATACGTTACAAAAAGACAAATAAAGGGAATGCCCGCATTGAAGGCGGCAAACAAAAGAAATTGTCAACAACGTAAAATTTTTCCCCATACGAGTTGAATGAAAAGCTAAAATACCGATGATAATGATGTATTGGGTCTGTCTGTACGTGCGGTTATATCAAATTAGGGGGCTTTATTTTGGTTTGACGTTTTGCTGTGTGTTTTAGGGTTTCGGAGATAAATTAGAGAAATTTCATGTTTCGATAATATTTCAGCCATCGTGGCTCAGTGGCACATCGGTTGTGGGTTCGATTTCAAATTATTTTAATTTCTCCGCTCTATAAGCAAATTAGACGGTGATAAGCAAAATGCAGTGTTGAGTACCACCGCTCGACACGTAATGTCTCAATTTTAGGCGGAAGATGGAGAACGGGTTGGTTTTCTGTGGCTATCCTGCTAGGCGGGAAATAGCGTGAAGCTGAAAAAATAAATCATTCGACAAGTTGCTTGCTATTATTGTTATATTTTTATATACTATGAGATTGTTTTCTTTTATTTTTTTTCATATACAAAGCACAATATTAATATTATTATACGGAACTACTATAAAAAATCGCAGTGCCATCATTTTTTGCACTACTAAATCAGGATTGATCTATGTAGTGTTTATTTACTCAGTTAAAGGGATTTAGGCAATTCAAGTGGCTCAAACTGGCTTACGAGCTTTGTGGTTACAGTTTTGACTTTATATACACATTTATTATATTATTATTTTTTTTTATTATATTATATATATGTTTTTGCAGCTTTATGCTTTTAACGACTAACTAACGACTAGCAACTTTCAGCCCAAATTGGAGGCACGTAATGTTTCTATTTCGGATGGAAAGTGGAGAACAGTGTCTTGACGCTGGATTCTCTCTAACTCTGCTATGTGGGAAAAAGTATAAAGCTGCTGAAACTGGTTTTTCATCAAAATAATTATATTTAACATATAATTCATATAAAATAACGTATGTATGAAATAATGATGTTTGGAAATTTAGGCACGAAGAGGGTGAAATGGAACGTAGAAATCAGTAAACAAATCTTATTTCACGGATCAATTCTTGGAAATTTCAGGATATTTTTAAGACTTCATTGAGTTTTTCAACACATCCGTTAGCGTAAAAGAGTAAACGTTTCTAATTCATAGCGCATTTATGAAAATTCTAACGCCTACTGCGTCTGTAAATCAAAGATTATTAAACATATTTTTTTGCTGACAAAGAATCCCTCTATGTTTAAAGAGGATAGGTCCTTCGTATCACAATCAAATGATCGTCAAGGCGCAGTGTGAAAGCGTCTGACTGTAAATGCATTTGGTTGTGAGTTCAATCCCCATTCGAAGGAATTATTATATTTAAACTATTTTTCATTTAGTTCTTGACTAAAGAACTGAACTAAGATTTGCTAAGATAAGAAAACGGAAATATTTTAATTGTATACAAAGTAATATCCTGTTGTTATAGAATATATTGACGAATAAATGTCATATATAAAAAAATATCAAATGTGATACAAATTTGAAGGCTTAAGTTTAGACCAAATTATTTAAAAGATATATCTTTTGTAATGACAAAGATATTGTAGCTATATTTATACCTTTGACTTATATAATTACAGTTTTTACTATAAATAACTGTACTAGAATATATATTAGTAATCTGATATGTTAATAATATAATATATTACAACGTTTCTTCGTGTTAGTGGGTGGTATTGACATGTTTAATGCCTAGGTGGCCTATTTGCGGCCTAAATATATGGTCTGAACTGTCCAACCATTATACCGATTGTAATGCATTGTATTGTGAATTATGAGCTATTTAAATCTTCTAAATGTTAAAGAGATATCGACGCTTCGAATTTTACAATTTATTAGGTGACCATTGACTTATTTCGAACTAGCTGTGCCCGCGACTTCGTCTGTGTGGAGTTTTAAAATAAACGTAGCCTTAGTTACTCCTTATTACATTAGCTATCTGCCAGTTCCGTAAAAACCAGTGTAGCCGTTCCAAAGGTTAGCCGGACCAAATAGACACAGACATACAGATAAAAATTGTAAAAAAAAACATTTTGTTATATGCATTTAGTAAAAAGCGGTTATTTTAATATTACAAACAGACATACCAAATTTTATTTATTTGTGTAGTTGGGATTTATGAGTTAGTAATTTCCTTGTCATTTGGACTTGAGAGAGTGTACTTGGAATTCTATATAATAACTGAACAGAGAACTCTTATATACCGAGTAAAGTCTTATATCAGTAATTTTCTTATGTCATAGTGTTAGCGACTGTATTTATATTCTTAATAATTTTAATTAATCGCAATTCCTATATTAGTACAAAAATAAATAAAAGTCGTAAAATGTTGGAAGATATTTGTAATACTTTAAAAATAGTATTAAATCTATAAATGTAAAAAAAATGTAACTGATCGCTGTCTGTATATGGAAGATATATGGGAAAAAATATTATTGGGGCATTTATACATGTATATTTGTGTTTAATCCATTTCGATCTGTTCATAATTAAAAAAGTTACAACCATTTGAATTATAATTTTAAGCAAGGTTTGTAATTTAAGTGAGAACGAGGGTTAGCGAAAAAGTCAAATAGTGTAGTCGTGTAACTTACGCAGGCAAAGCCGCGTGTGGGTCGCTAGCCATATATATGTATATTGTATATAAGTATATGACTTAAAATATATGCTGCTATATACTGACATTCTCTTAGTTGGTATTATATATATAATACCAACTAAGCGAATGTCAGTTCATCATACAAGCCAAAACCAACAAACATCTTTCCCATGTAGATATCAGGAAGGGGGCTACAATGGATAATGTCAACAGCTGTAATTGTAGCGCTGTTTGTACGAAAACAAAAACATGAGGCAATCAGTGAATGAAATAAATTAAGTTGATTCGGATACGAATACGGATATGGATAAAATTGAAAATGTTTAAACATAAAAAAAAAAATTTAATCCACCATGGTGCAGTGGTGCAGTGTCATACGATGCGTAGTGGTCGTGAGGTTGAACCACACTCGGACAAAGTAATATTAAAATTTTAATTTTTCATTCCATTACGACAAAGCACGGCGTTGAGTTACGCCACTACACGTACGTGTTGTATTTAATTCAGACATAAATCGAACTGTTTTAACACTTAGGTGCTCGTTTTTATGTGCAAAAATCCTTTTACGGGTACCCACCCGTTTGGGGTTGGGCGGGCTTGGTTATATGGGACTCCGGACCGGCAGGCCTTCCGTATACGCACTAAAACCTCACGATGCTCCTCGACCGCCACCGGCCGAGGTCAAGGGAACCAAACCCAATCCAATCTTTCTTGAACCTCGGCGGCTCTCTGCATACCTTACCTATATAGACTTATTTGCTTACAAACTTTCGCTTTCAAAAGCATCGTTAAACAGCTTTCATATTTGAAAGCATAAGGAGTCATCTCATACATTACCGTGAACTATTCTTTGAATAATTGAATCTGACGGGCGTGCCGAAGTAATCCTGAACAAATAACATTTGCGAGCCATTGTTGATACTTTAGAGTTTAGAGTTTGCAAAGTATCGATATTTTGTATTAAGGCCATTGTGGCGCGGACGGCATTGTCTAATTATAAGCTCATGTAAAAGCGATTGGTTGCGAATTTGATGTCCACTCGGGATATTGACCAAATTTCTATTCTTTGAGTTCCTCATTCCGGCAAGATAGAAAACGGCGTTTATTTCTGCCACTCAAGACTGCCACAGTATTCTAATTTTGGCGAAATTGTAATAAGGAGTATATTCTTTGCAAGAAAATGTGTAAAGCTAAAAGTAAATTATTAATTTCACTTTTTATAAGATTAAGAATATGTAGTAAATTGTCTGTCACTTTGTTTCTATTTTAGAAATATTGCGAAAAAGCAGAAAAAGAAATCTTGTTTATTTTTATATTCAGGAATATACGATATTTTTGCTCATAATATCAAAAATATTTTCCACGTTGGGTCTGAAAATATGAATAAATCGTTATCAGTAACAATGCACGTTTTGATTTAGAGTAGAGTTAAGTGAACCTTGTCATTGGACACTCCGATCTCTATCCACTAAATATAAGCAATCCTACAAATGAGAACTAACGTATAAAAGAGATTATTCAAGTTAAAGTTTATTGTCAGTAATAACAAACATTTAATACAACTAAGCTCGTAACGCAATACACATTTTGCCTTAGCAAGGTCTATGTCACTTTAAACAGTATACAATAGCGTGTGATACATAAATTTGATAAATTTAATATATTTTTTAAATGTACATTATTTAAAAAAAACATTATTTATACTCCTCGGTCCGCGTCATTTTCGTAAATAAATACAAAATTCTTCCTTTACGTATAATATAATGATAAATATATATATATATATATAATTATAAAATATTATCGATATAAAACTCACCCAGCACTACGTGACTTTGGCTCAGAAAATTTCCTTTTCTTCGTAATCTACACTACACTACGAGTATTTAGTCCCCGTCTTAGACATTTCATATCGGATTTGAATAAACTGTTGTGAATAAGGAATATTTCTTGTATTTTCCGGTTTTCCGATCTTTTCTTAAATAACTTTTATATTAAGAATGAGAAAAATATATATAAAATACTAGCGAACCGCTCGCGGCTTCACCCGCGTGAACTATAGCTGTTTCGTATTTTCGGTAGTCTTGTGGTAAAACAATAAAAAATCCTGGTAAAACTAAAAAATCCTATGTTCATTCCAAGACGAAGAAAATTCAAGTACCTCTTTATAAAATTTCATCACAACCTATTCAGCGGCTAACCAAGTGTTTGGATACGTACTCGCGATGCTAACGGTTTTCCACTGCGCCACGATGGCCTCGCAATTTTTATAAATAGATAAAAATACATAGATACATTTTTGTATATAGATAAAAAAAAATAACCTGACAAGGCGAGGCTTTTCTTTTTATGAACAATCGTTTTCTTTCTTGCACATATGGAAATTAAAAACTATAATGTAATAACTATAATGTAATACTTTATGTTTCATAAAGTAAAAGCCATAGAAAACGTATAAAAAATTTAACGCAGCGGGATTTGAACCCGCGTCTCTTGAAAACCGCTAAGCCATGAGTTCTACATCCAGCTACGTCGAAATTATTATGCGCTTATTACAACTTATATTTGTTGTCGCGGGTTCAAATTTTTAAACGTTTTCTTAATATTTGCTTTTCAATTTCCTTAGTGTGCAAATAACACTTAAAAAAATGTTAAAAAAATAAACATAAAGGAAATGAGGGAGGGAACCAACTAAGTATATCTAAATACCTTTATATACGAGTATGTTTATATTATAGGTATGGTTGTTATTAACTGACATTGTAATGATATGCCAAGGAGTATGTAAGCCGGAGAACATGACCTGTTTTGAATAAGCTCCTAACAGAGATCTCGAGTTACCGAGTATTGTATGAAATTAACTATTATTGTTAGTAATATAGTAGATATACACCGTTATTTAGTTATCTACTAATTATATTTATTTCTACTCCAATTTTAATATTCCGCCCGAATTTGAGACATTGCGTAACTGAACGCTACGCTTTGTCTCACCAGAGCGGATAAATCAAAATAATTTAAATTTAATATTTTTTTAACGTTCATTAAAAGTGTTATTCACACTGGATATTGAAAAACATATTTTTAGAAAGCATATAAAAATTTTAACTTAGCGGGATTTTGCGGGACTTTCGAATGTTTATAGGTTTTCAAAAAATCTCATTCTGGCACTCTTCATTCAAATTTGTAATTATACTATTTGAACAGAATTAATCGTGTGTATTTTTTTGATTTGTCAATATATTTTTGAAAGCAAAAAAGTGCCATCAATCCGGTTAAAGTAGTTTCCTTAAATATGTGTAAAAATCAGTATAACCAAAGACCTTATTAGTCTTCAATCAATTCGTTTTATATGTATACTAGACAATATATGTTATATTTTTATTCCAGGTTTCGTTAGGTATTTCGTTTTCATACTAGATATTATTCTACATACATACAAAGTTAAATTAAGACATTTATTGGTTTCACCCAAACATTAACGGTCACACATTGCATTGACACGTTAGAAAAATGACATGTCAGGTTGAAGATAAATCTTAGGTCATAGTTAGATGCACTCTGAAATTGTTGCAATTTATCAACCCTTGCCGTTCGAGCGTGAAGCCTAATACTATTGAGTACTCAAGTGTTATTCATATGATTTTCCGTTACGTTATAAATTCTTGATGGGCGGAACTAGGCCACGATTTTTCCTACCAGAGCGAGAAAATAAATATTATTTAATTGTAATCATTACATCGAGTGGAAATTGAACCCACAAACATCGTGTTTACTGTCAGATACTTTTCCACTGGGCTTCTATAGCCTTGATATTGGTTAATATTAAAAAAAAACCTTCACGTTTTTCTCGTATATTAGACAAAAAAAAGTGTACACACATTCTCTTCTTCACTTTCCGCCCGAATTAGATATATTTAATATATACATACTAAGAACCTTATAGGCCATCGTAGCGCAGTAAGCCACGATTGGTTGTGGGTTCAATTCCCATTTAACTTAATTTTCATTACTCCACTCTGATACCTAAGATAAAGCGTGGCGTTGAGTTCCGCCACTCAAAACGCAATATCTCGAATTCGGGCGGAAAGTGGCAAAAAGGCGGAAAGAAACCAAGTGTCTCGACACTAGATCTGACTACCCTGATATGCGGGAAAATGTGTAAAGTGAAAAAAAAAATCTTATATTTTAAAAAACTAAACACTTTTCAACTCAACTACACTTATAACCATGGACAATGGCGGGTGACAAAAAATATTATAAACGATATCTGAACTGAAAATAGCGATCACATTATATATATATATATACCTATAGCGTCCCCGTTGTTTTAAAAGGGGAGAACTTTTCTTTTTACACGTGAGTTAAATCGAAGTGCTCGGATCATTTATCTCATGCATTTATATTAAAGATACTATAAAGGCGCAGTTGATACACTTACATACGTTTGATTGAACTCGATACTGTTGGGTTCAATTCCACTTGAGGTAATATTATATTACTAATATATGCAGTCTAGTAAGACAAAACGGCGTTAAGTTTCGCCACGCAATAAGCAAAATCTCTAAAAATGACAGTACAGACAGAGTGTTTTAACAGTCAATTCTCTAGTTTTGTAAAACTTTTATTTTGTCTACTTCTGTATTGGTTGTAAAATAAGGGGTTACATTTAAAAATATTTGAAAATTTTAATAAGGTATATATATTTTTATTATTGCAGCCTCACAATTTTGATTTATGATGTTTGGCCACAATGCCATATATGCCGGTAGCTAATGTATGCAAGAGCACAATCTACAACAGTAATATACTTAATGGGCAAGAATGCATCACGCGGACCATTGATGATACCATTGATTTAGTAACAGAAATAAATATATATATTTGAATTATAATAAACGTATATGTTTACCTAAGCTAATATTTATTATTTCAAAATTAAACTGTTCCAGTTATTATGATATACATTTTATAGTTATCAATGAATATGTAGTGGCGTTGAGTTACGCTATGAAATACGCATTTACTGCAAATATGGTAGACAGTGAAAAATGAAGAGTATGAATTGCTTGATAATAAAACATATTATCACCCCTGCTTCTCCCTTACACATTGCACTGAATACAAAAAGATATTCGCGCCTCATCCCAAAAGATTTATGATGGAAATACAAACTAACTTATCTACAATACAATCAACTATTGTTACATTGTAAGTGTCTCGGACTTGTGCTGGGAACCAACCGTGCGTCGCGAATCATTGAATGCCTGTTGAGTGCGTTATCAAGATTTATAAATAGTTATCTGGATGGTCTAAAGTACCGATAATAGAAAGCATACAAAGCTTCACTATATCTAATCGTGTTTAGTTGTATGAAATAAGGGTATAGGTTCGATTCTCAGTTGGTAAAATTTGTAATGATTATATAATTATATATATAACGAAAATAGCTTGTAGCTGCAATGTTTTAATACTTTTATTTAATTTATCTACTTTATAGTTATCCATCATGGTGTAGTGTTACAGTGTCTGACTGCATACATGATGGGTGTGGGTTCGTTCCCATTCGGGTAAATGATTATATGTAAAATTAGTTTATCATTTTCTGCTCTGTGGAAAAAACAAAACGCAGCATTGAGTTGCGCCACTTAACACACAATATTTCGGATTCCCGCGAAAATTATAGAATAGAGTATTTGGACATTAGGTTATAAGACTACCCTGCTATAGGGGAAAAATTGTGAAGCTGTATCTAGTTTGAAAATGTATAATGAACAATATAACTCACACACACTTGCATAAAAATAAGTGCTTATATTAAAAAAAATACATTTTTAGAAAATTTCCTAAGCGAATGCGATAGTGATAGAATGCGAATAGTGCGAATAACATTTTAAAAAATGTTAAAAAATATATTAGTTTTATCTATATAGTCACAGAGCAGCCGAACCTGCCTGCATGTCATGTTTTTAATTGTAATCCTAATTAAATGTTATTAAGTTTATTTAGCTTTTATTTTTATTTTTTTTAATTTCTTTTAATTTTTTTTTTTTTATTTATTTAACTTTATAAGCTGTATTTAGAAAACGTATAAAAATTTGAACGCAGCAGGATTTGAAACCGCGCCTCTTGAAAAATTTCCTAAGTGTGCGAATAACACTTTAAAAAATGTTTATTCTATTTAAAAGATTGATTTTCTTGCAGATCTTGTTACAATTGGATAAAGAACATTTAAGCATATATCTCGTATTGGAAATTAAACATATTAAAAGTGATATTCACACACTTTGGATATGAAAAATATGTTTAGAAATCTTATAAAAATTTGAACGTCTCCAAGAGGTGCGGTTTCACTTGCCAAACGATTGTTCGTAGAAATAATATTCAGGTAGCAGAAATTTGCCCAACAGAGATACTAAGTATAAAAAAATCTTTATTACAAGATTTTTATAAAGATTTTTTTATTGCGTATATGAATTTTGACATTTGAGCTGGATGTAGAACGTATGGCGCACTGTACGAATCCCGCTACGTTTAAATTTCTATATATTTTCTTAAAATTTTTCACTATAAGTACAAAACTTAGCAAAAAAACCGGAAGTCCAAAATTGATTGAATCGTCCATAATTACATTGTTACAATTAATCTGCTAATGTTCCGAAACTCATGTAGAAGATAACAAAAGCATTCATTAGGTATCGAGAGGTGGTCAAATAGAGGGTCTGAGTAGTGGTCACCAAACATTAATTAACAGATTAATTGTATCAGTTAATGGTATACTTTGGTTCAATTGCTGAGTAAACAGCTAGGAATTAGTGGATCACCAAATATGTTGATGTTAATTGTGTTGGATTACAGAAATTTATGCATTTTATTAGTAATCTCCGATATTTTTGTTTGATATGGGAACATGGCTAGTTGAGTGGAAAACGGAGAGTCTTGACACTACGATCTCACAGCCTGCGCTATGCGGAAAAAAGGTTGAAGCTTTGTACTTTATTAGTAATAATTATTTCTGCGCCTTTTGTTGTAGTCAAAATGAACCTTATAACATGGCTCTCTCATGGTTATATAGGTTTGTTACAAAATTAGTTTGCATCTCTTTAACAAACTTTTTTTATCTTTACTTGTCTCGTACTTACGTATCATTTCATACAATATTATCCAAATTGAGGCTGTTGTGAATTCGATTCTTACTCATTTAAGTGAGTTCATTTTAGGTTTAAGTTAGATTTTATTCCTCCACCCTGTCACTTAACAATCAAAGCCTCAAAGGCAAACTCAGAACGTAATGACAAAAAACCCTTTTCTATTTTGTAAGAAATAAATCCATCTGTAAATCTAATAATTAACCATCGCGGACAATTAAACTTTCTGTAACTGCGCCACTACGGCGCTAACTTAGCATAATTATTATAATTTACCGTCACCCCGTTATCAGTTACCGACATTAGATCACAGCAGCTGTCATACATAGATGATAGAACTCGAACTGCAATCACTCAACTATCGGCCGCTGTCAGGTCACTGGCTTGTTTGCACTGCTCTTATCACCGCGCTGACCAAACACGCGCGGATGAACGGATGTTGGAAATATTGGATGAGGATTTTGTATTAGCTTTGTATGTATTTGCGCTGGTTTTAAAGATATTGGCTATATATGATTAATAAATTAAATAATTATATCATGGCAAAAATAGTTCCAATAATGTAAATATTCCCTTTGAATGTGGTGTGATGTGACAGAAGGCAAAGAAAACCTACTAGTTCTAGTAGTATCATTTCCTCTCCTTCCTACTTAAATAGACAGACAGTTATAAAAATCTGTGACCATAATTTTTTCAGAAAGAAACGAAATAAAAAGGAAAATCACATTAGCTAAGGAGAAAAATGAAGTCAAAATCTTCCATCCGGTGTCCAAGATTAATATGCTAGAATACATTTACACATATCAAGCTGGTGTTTAACCCAAGAACAATCCCATTAATTCGACGCATCCACTATTTCGAATTTCCTTGCACCTCGTAGGTTCAGTCAAACAAAACAGCCTGACTGGAACCTGATTAATAGCTGGTACGATCCAATGAATACAGTTTAGATCTCGATATTTAGCAAGCAGATGCAGACGGTGATAAATGACGCATTGAGTTGTAGGATTTTACATTGCATTTGTCTTAATAGATAGAATGAAGTTTAATGTAGTTGTAAATTTGAATTAATTCGAAATTTAACAATAAATCAGTCCGTTTAGCTCATAAGTCATGTCAAATAAGTTTTTTTAAGTACAAAAATATCGTGAATTAAGTAAGAAAATTAATATTTAAAAACATTGTCTTTCTGCGCCATCCAACTTCGATCTAATTATGATTTTACCAAACAAAACGCAATAATAGATTTTTTAAGTAATATGTTACATCCGTTTTTATAATAAAACAGTAACCGACAAAAAAAATAGGGAATTCGTCATTCATTATTTCGTTATAGTTTATATTTTATTTAAATATGTGCCCGTCAGTACAAAATAACGGTTCTAGACCTCCAACAGAGTCGTGAAGGGTCTTCTGTAAGGCCATTAGTGAAATCGCCCTCATTGTTCAGCGTGACCCGGACGCTCTTTTGCATTGTGAATACTGACTTATGGTCTAATGCATACTAAAATATTTTAGCAAATAAAATTATAATGAGGTTTTTAATTTTATATTGTTTTGTGCTGTATAAATGGAGTTAAAATTATTTGTGAACAGTTTAAAATTGTCTTCAATAGTTAGTAGGGATGATCTCTTTATTCCAATAATAAGTTTTACACTTTAGTTTTCGTCCATATCTTAAGTTTTATGTGCCCAGGCCTCAATTCTGAACTTTATCTAACAAGGTCAGGGTTAGGAAAATAGTTTCAAATAAAAACACACCCACAGTGATTTAAAATTACAATCATTGTGTCTACTCAAGCTTTCCCCAAGTTTGTCACAGAGCACCAGGTATAATACTTCTGATAACGCATGACGAGATGCACCATATCTAACGATCATGCCAAATGAAGACACACAGCCTCATGTAATGACTCTAGCGTAGGTGTTATTTCATATTAGACGTTATCCTGGACGAACATTATGTAGACAAACGGTTTTCATTACAAGCCTGACTGCTCTATTACGGCTACCTCCGTTCAGATATATCGCTTTATTTGGTATTTAATAGAGTTTTTAAGATTTGATGGTGGCAAGGATTGCTTTTAATTCTTGTGTTACGTGAAATTTTTAACTGAAATTTGAAATTTAGAAAGTATTTAGTTAGTATCCATAAATAATTTGCTTTATTATATTCACGAGCAAAATTCAACAAAAATCAAAAGAGGTGACCCTGCAGTAGATGAAAAAAGGTTAGAGTGTGAGAGAGACTTCACTATAAAATATATATATAAACATTTATGAATATTCTTTTAAATAAAATAAATATAAAAAGGTTTTTAAAATATGCATGTATTGTTTTTTGTCTTTATAGGAATGTTCTGATATCTGTGATAAACTTTACGTCCATTTAGATATATCGTATGTGAGGTGGTGAAAACGAACACCACCTGTTATCTAAGCATGCTGCTGCGGGCTTTTCAATGTATTTGTAAATACAATTTGAATATACAATTACATATACCTTAGATTCTAAAATGCTTGTAACAATATATATTTTTTTTACATTAATCTCATTTATATAAAGTCATCGTAGTTTGAAAAATTACCAATTATATATATATATATATATATATATATATATATATATGTTTATATTTCACACTCAGCAATGTTATAGGTCTCTATATCAAAAAAATCGTTCTGATGCAACTCGAACACGTTTTAAACTCAATATCCTCCAAATAGTTCTAAGAATACTCCATGTCATTCAATTATTACAAAATCCATTCAAACCATTGAACCAGAGACAAGAATGGAAGCTAAACGTTTAGAAAGTTAGCACACAAAGTTGTCATTACGAGAGTTCTATAAAACTTCAATAGATTGACCAACTGTCCCCCTTCAACTGGCCTCGTAAAGTGAGATAGCAGGTTCGAATACAGTACAGTATATAGCTATATGTAGAACCTATATGCACTATGGCCCCTGCACCAGCCACAAATTGAGTTACAAAACGATTCTTTCCCGCCCAACAGAGCGCCTCTCAAACTTTCACAAAGGATTTTTGTTGTGACAAAATAATGGTTTCGACGGGAGTTTTATGAAATTTAGCGTTTTATCTGGAGCTAGTTATTTGCTTTGTATACTTTATTAATGTTTTTATGAGATTAAAAGAAATAAAACATCAGCTTTCATTGCGCAGTCATACTGTAATTGTGTGCAATAGTAGACTGGTGAAAAGGATACGTCTAAATTGAGCAATTACTCTATAGTGGTTTTTTTTAAATATACGTACGTATCATGTGACGAAGGTAGAAATAATCTACGACATAATTTCGGTCTCAATTTTAATTACATTTAAAGACTTCAGGTGGTTGCGTTTTGTGGAACCCGACGTCGCACTCAGTCTAATTAAATTGCACAAATAAAAATATTTGTTAGTATTATCATTAAAAAATATGAACAGTTTACAGGATTTGCTGCCCTGCCAGCTCATCTACAAAAATATATCATTTTAATGTTTCAGTATTTACATATTACATCTTAAGCTACCAATGTACTGTCAATATAATTGCACAATATAATAAAGGTTGAGAATCTTGAAAAGCAAGACATTTTAAATATTGTACAATATTGGCAATACCTTTGCCCGATAATATTAAGCCTATAGATACCGAGCGCTTGAAATCACCAAAAATATGATTCTTTTTACTTTGACAAGCACAGAGCCGTCAGTGGCAGCAGGTGACGTCAGCTCATGTTCGTTATCTCGCTTCATTACTACGTCCTCAAGGGTGAGGGAAGACCCTTGTTACCTTTGTATTATTATATATTGACAATATATATATATATTTTTCAATAACTGTTATACTCGTAGAGGTAGTTACGGTGTATCTCAGGTTCGATACTCGCGTTGGGTAATGGTCGTGGGTAAGTAATATGGTTTCCTGTTAAAACGAATTTGACAAAAAATATACTGTTGTTAAAGATAATATTAAATCTTCCTTTACATATATTATACTTATATATAGTTTTTTTTGTGCTGTAAATATGTGACCGTGTATAATAAAACAAAACAAAACGAAAACATTGCACTTTATCTTTGAAAACCAAAACTTCTATCAAATAACCATCGCATTGAAAATCAAGTTACAACATCTAAATTATTGGGTTACAAAATATATTTCACTGTGAATACCGAAGAATGGCCGACGCAAACTCAATTCGACCATTTACATAGGCAAAGGATGATGGGCCGCGGTTCTAACGGAATTATTCAAAGTAGCCTGTAGTTTTATGGGAAGTGTCTTGTTCTTTCGTGTTTGGTCGTCTACTATGTTCTTGTTGAAACAATGATTTTTTGTGAAGTTTCAGAAGCTTAAAAGATGTAAACTAGAATATAACTTTTTCATGTTTTTTTAGCTGATTCACGGTATTTTCCGTATAGCAGGTCAGTTTCAGTCAGAGAGAACCTAATGTCAAGACACTCAATTCTACTTTCCGCCCAAATCAAGACTGAATTTGAAAATGTTAAATTGAGTTAAATTTAGTGATATATATATCTATGTAATATAATTTAGTTAGATTCCCACTTAGAGGAATGATTATATATATATGGTATTTTCAACTTTAATCGAAATACAAAACTCTCAGTTCCGCCAAATTCGGCTGGTGGAAAGTAACTGCTAAGCTATGCTATGAATGCTATAGGGCCAATTTTTTTTCATACGTATTGCTAAGTAATACATTGGTAGATAAAGGAAATTAGGGATATATAGTTCTATGGTGAATAGTTATGGAAGAACTTTGTCACCAGTTACGGATGATTATGTGGTGGGTAGCGGAAGCTAAGGCCTTCTTTTGCATTATTACCAGGTCGATAAACAAACGTGAAAATTTCAGCGTGTGGGAATTGAACCCAGTACAATAGCATGAAACAAAACCTAACATCAATATATACTCATGTAATATAATAATAAAAGAGACTATAGATTTATAAACTAATATGTATTTTCTATTTGGCTACAAACTGATAATATGAAAATAGACATAAAATTTGTTAAATAAAATTTATTTCACACAATTTTCTAGAATATAAACATTTTTAAAATAAAAATGCTTTATTCTAGTGACATCATGGAACAAACTCAATTGAAGCACATTTACATAGGCGTCGTAACGGACGAAGCTTGCAGTATACAGAGTATTTTATAGGTGAAATGTTAGATCTTTTTAGTGCATCCCCCCATACTTGGCAGGGCAGACGGAGAATTTAACGTTTTTCTGTATTTATATAACCATCAAACACTACATTTGGTCGTATCTTTTTTGTCTATTCTTTAAACAACCAACTTTTTTATTTCTATATAAATATTTTATTTTTAATCATATTATTATTATGAGGTCAATCGCATGTTACTTTTGAAGGTCCTTTATCACAGCTTTCAGATTTCACGCAGTGGGCACGTTTCTCTAGGCGCTTAAATTTTTTTAAATTTATTTTCTGTTCAGTATGGTCATATATTTATTTTATACAAATATGAATACTACTCCAAGTAAGATTTCGATTCACAATTATCGTAGAGTGATAGAGTATCAAGCAGTTCAAATTTGAATAGTATATTTACTTAATGTAAGCTGAATAAGACAAAAACATTAAAAATATACGTTGAAATATTAGAAAAATGTTCGACTTAGACGATTTTCAAAGTGAATTCAAATAGTCTAATGAGACTTCAAGAAAACTGCGCTCCCCCACGGCGACTACCTTCCGCCCTCCTATCGCTTCACAGATTTATAGCGTTTACCGAAAAATCCCCAGCATTTTCACTTTCTGGACGTTAAATGTGAAGAAATGGACGAAAATAAATACATCATACATAATATTTTTTTATATTTATGTATTTTAGATAATTTACGATGTACAGCAGAGAGACATTAGTGCTAAGACACTGTGTTTTTTAATTTCATCGTTATGATTATAAATATTTGCTGACTAAGATTCAAACCAACAACTAATATGTTCATGTCAACTGCGCCTTAATGATTTCAGTAATGAATAAGAGTCTTCATTATTTCAAGAAGATACTCCATAAAAACACTAAGTATCATTAATAAATTAAATTAAACGAAAATTATCAATTAAAGTTGTTACCAATTGAATTTTGCTTTGCACAAAATGGTTTAATATTTTCACCTAAAGATATGACACTACGACACTTATATACCTAATATTGTTAAATTATTTTATGGTGCGATATTAGCATATTAGTCAGAGAAGCCAAGTGTCAAGACACTTCGTTCTCGACCAGAAATCGAGACATTGCGTAATAGACAAAGTGACTTAGGTAACTGAGCGGAGAAATTTTTCATATAGATAATCGAGCCCACTAATCGTGTGTACCAATCCAATCATGTGTAGTTACGCAAACTTTTAGCTTGTATAATATTTTTCCATTTATTCCATATTATTTTAAATGGACTAATTATATATAAACATAACAAACTTATGTCTAACTAAAATGCAACAAGCATTTCACGATATTTCGATGTTGTGCGTTAAGAAGCTTCAGCTACAAGCTTTCTCCGAAAAAGCTGGTAGTAAGAGAGAACTTAGTTCCAAGACACTCCGTCTTACACTTTCTATTAAGAACTCTTGGGTACAAGATCCAAGGTATAGATAATGTAAATTTGCTATGTCAATTTTTAAGAAGTAATTTTAATATTTTAACAACTTTCCAAAGTAAAAAAAAATTATGAAGTACTTCAAACAAATTACACTCGCACTTAGAGCAAATCAACTCGAATTTAAATAGCGAATAGGAGAGTCCTTGTCTTTCGATAAATCATTACGACTCGTCTCATTAGCGATAATTCATTCGAGGATACTCGAGCTGGTGACCGAATTACATATATTTTGGGAGTTGCTTTAAGTAAATGATGTCATCGAGGCGCAGTGGCAGTGCGTGATTGTACATACGATGGTTATAGGTTTGATACTTGCCAAATACAATAATTATACACTTTTAAATTATTATACACATTATACACTTTTAAATTATTTTCACAAACATAGCGCAATAATATTCACAATTGCTTAAAGAGCTTCAAACAATAATACACATTTAAAGTGAAGATTTAAGACAATTTAATTAATACATATTCAGGAAAGTATATTGTTCTGTCCAAGATGTTGATGTGTGGCAATAAATGCTCTTGATCCTCATCAAGCAGGCAAATCACAGTTGTGAATTAATTGTAAAATTATATTTGAAAAGAGCAACTGTTGTGTTTCTCGCTGGCTCTTAGAAGAACTGCCCTCTGAGCTGGTGGTAGCTTCCGGTAAGACTGACAATACTTACACTTACATGTTTATAGAAAATTCAAAAGTGCTTGGTGATTTTGATTTTTATTTCCCAGCCCTGATAAAAAAGTGCAGCGTTGAGTAGAAACTCCAGAGTCTCCTCTTTCTCCTCTACCCTTTTAAACGTCTGTAGAAGATGCGAACATAATCTTTAACGTTGACTATATGATATTATAATTGCTCAAAGTTATCACACACTGTCATGGAGCAATGGCTGCTACGAAATTAAAATACTATAGCGAGGTCAATTTTTATCATTATTTATCATGAGGAAACCAGTTACGGATACTTGGCCGATTAAGAATTCGTACGTGTTATGTGATACTCCAGACTGGCAAATGGAGGCCGTCCACATACCCACCAAACTCCGGTTCTCTTCCTTAACCGCCACTAGCCGAGGCCACGGGAACGCGAGTCTTTCGTGAACCCCGACGGCGAGAGCCTGGTAGGCACGTCGTCGAGTCAGGGTTTCTGGGTCACCCTCCACGGCCTGCCTAGACGTGTAGCAACGGCAGTAGCATCCTGCGCGTGGCTACTCGGGCCAAGAGCTAGGCGATCAGCTTCCAAAAGCTGGGCGCCCTCTGGCCGACGATAGTAAGACCAAGCATAACGTTACAATTTCCTGTTTCTAAATGGTATTTGACGTTTAGAAATGTATGTAAAATGAAGAACAAAGTGCCATGAAATTAATTAATTTTTAATACAGGTTTAAATATACGTAGTTATACTAGAGTACTTAAATTAAAAATAATTGAAAAGGACACGTTTTCTTTGTTGTTTTCTCAATAAGAAGTAGAGCTACTGGTATCTCTATTGTCTATTAAGAGCAGATAAATAAATATTTACTGTTAATTTTACGAAATATTGACTACGAGACTGAGCGTGATGATTTTGAATCCAACCACTTGAAAAAAATACTTTTAAAATTTCTGGCATTTAAAAAAAATATAACTAAAATTAATTTAAATTATTTTAGGTGTTCTTTCAAGAACGAACGTTTTAACGACGAGCAAGTTAATGAGTATCTTAGGACATGACATTAATACCCTTAAAGCTATTACTTATAATTTCCCCATCAGAATATTAACGAATTGAACTTTTCACTTAAAACTTTTAACCAAATTTTCTTGCTCTAATGAGATTACTAATTATTATCGATCTCAAAGCGACCGCTTAAAACATCGCTGTCGTGAAGAGCTAAGTAATTAATTCCAATATTTTCCTCCGCCCGTACTATTGGTTAAATGCAGTGGTGAAAAAAAATATTAGTAAGAAGGTCCTTTTAATCATATCTTTTGTGATATACATAGAGGGTGTTTACTGACTTAAATATTTTTGTTCAATATAAATTCTATTACGTAAATATCTTTACTAAATAGCATAAAAGTATATGTTTTACTGTAGGTATAGCATGGAACAAAGAATAACGATTAAAGGCTTGTTTTGAAAGATATAAAAAAAGACTATAATAACTTATCTTCGTGAACTTATAGTTGGAGGCAAGGTCCTAATTCGTTTTCCATGTTATCGATTCTTACAATTACATTTAATTAAAGATAATCGCTTACCTCTTTCATTAATGTCAATGAAAAGATATTGATAAATATACATACATTTGTTAATTGCTTCTGAGGCCGTCATCATCCTCACCAGTAGAACAGTGTCTGACACTAAGCACAAAGGTTGTGGATTCGATACCCATTCGGGAAAACGATTTGATAATATTTAAATTATTCTAAATTTTTTATCGTATCAAAAAGTGGAACGTTGACTTTCACTACTCAACACGCATATCTCAAATCAGGTGAAAAACCGGAGAAGGCAGTGTTTTGATACAATCAAAAGCGTAAATGTCAAAATGCATAAAAACCAGAGAAAATGAATTTATTTATTTTTAAGCTTTTTTTATACTATCTGCCATAATATGTATATATATATTTTAGGAATCCAATTTTTAATTACATTTTTATTTTGTATTACTTCCTAAGATAATGCGGCGTTGAGTTCCGCCACTCAACTCTCCACTCAGTATACAATGTCTCGATTTCGGTCGGAATTTGGAGACCGGAGTCTCTTAACACTAGGTCTCTCTGACTCCCTTGCTATGCAAAACTATTTAATTTTTTACAAACTATATAACAATTTTACTAAAACACTATTTAATATCTATTAAAAACTTAATTTATAGCAGCAATCCGATTTAGATGAAACTATTCGTTATAATAATATGATTTATCAGTATTATTGTTTGGCCGACCAAGTGGCCCACCGCCTGCGCTGTTCGATACGTGGCTTACTTTGACAGGTGACAAATTTATTGCCTCTCAAAATTCAACATTTTAAGGTTTTTACCACCGACCGACGGGATGACCATTTTTTAGGTTAGCTTTTTTAATATTTTATAACTACAAATGTATACTAGTTTTTACAGTCGTCAATATGTATCTAATAAAAGTACTTGCCTGTCAACATTTGATACAATATATGTAGGTGTAGAGAAGAAAGAATTAGATAGAAATATAAATTTTTCTTTTTTCTATTATACGTAAACGTTTTTGGGTGTTATATAGAGCGGAGTCATCTAGCACCTTGCACCTAGAAACCTAGCATTTTCGACATTTTTTTTTCATAATAGACCGGGAACACCTTTTTGTATTTCATTTCATTTGTATATCAAAATTATACAATAAAAATCCGGAATTAAAATAAAACTCACCGTTATTGATTGATAGTCTTGTTCGGTAACACTACGATAGCTTCAGTTTTTATTAGGTTTTTTTTTAGTTTTCTTTATTTTATTAGATCCGCGCTTTTTCCCTTATAGCAGGGTAGCATAGAGTACCCTAGGTACTCTATAACTACCACTATGACACTAGGCGTCTTTGTCACTAGGTGTCAAGATACTCCGTTGTCTATTGTCCACGCGCAATCGAGACATTGCGTCTTGCGTGGTGGAAATAAACGCCGTGCTTTGTCTTAGACATCAGAGCTGAGTAATGAAAATAATTATTAATAATACAGTTAGATACTGTCTTACTGTGCTACAGTGGCCTTATTATTAAATTATAATAATATATTAAATAATGATACAATAACCTTTATTGCTCATCTCCAATTGAAATCAAATACAAAACTTTAAAGTTTTACTGTCGCCAAAATATACAATTCAATTTAATAGTAGTCATAAAGTGGGAAAATGAATTCCATATCTAAGGCCTTACCATACATTCTCTATTTTCTTAACGTATTAGTTTGTAATGCAAGTCAGTAAAGTCCAGGTCCAATTTTGACCTAAACGGCGCATCAGAGTGGCGGAAATCAACGCAGCACTTTGTATATCCGGATAAAAAAAAACTATAATATATAATAGAAATGTGGATAATAAAATAAATAAAAGTCTTGATACAAGTTTTTCTCTGACTTCCCGAAAAAGCTATGCAAGAAAAAGCGTGTATCTGTAAAAAAAATATAATCTGACGAGAGCAAATAGTAGAAGTAAAAGAATATTCGTAAAAATATTTCAATATTATCTAAGGAATAAGGTTTAATGTCTTATGAAGAATTGCCATTCTAAGATAAAACGAGATAGACGTGGATGTGTGATTGCGTTTCCCCAGAGAATCTATTCCGGCTGCAGTTTAATTTTCTTACAGAATTTTCATTTTGCTTTTACAAAGGATCGGTATGTACTTATAAGCTAATATAGGTACATCTATATTATAAGCGCGTACTTGAAATAAAATTTTGGTAAATATTTTTTTGATTAATTACTATTAGGAACCGTCGTTTTGATTGTATATGCCATTGCCACCCGTGGAAATGATTATATTTAAATTATGTTCATTTCTACGCTCTGGTAAATAGACAAAGCGCGGCGTTGAGTTCCGCCACTTAACACGCAATTTCTAGAGTGGAGTGGAAGTGGAGTGGAAATGGAGTGTCTTGATACCAGGTTCTCTCTGCCTGCCCTGCTATGCTGGAAAAAGTAAGAAAAAAAATATGAATTACATATTTTTAGAAAACGTATAAAAATATGAACGCAGCAGGATTTGAACCCGCGCCTCTTGTAACGCTACCTGCTGGGCTTAGCGGTCAGAGCGCTTGAACCGTCCAAGCGCTCTGACCGCTAAGCCATTATTTTCTAAAAATATAGGATTTATTTATTTCACGTATGTGCGTTTCGTTTGGTCAGACAAAACGCGTCATTGCGTTTTACCATCCAATATATCATAATTATTTCATGTGGGCAATAAGTGCGGAGTGTCTTATTCTTTTATGTCTTCTATTTTTTTTTTGTTTTAAAATAAGAATAATATGTAACAATGTTAAGTATAACGTGATTGTACGTAATGGATTGGATTAAAATTACACTCGGAGGAGTATTTAAAGACTTTCTTTCTAGCTGCACGCTTTTCCCCGCACGGCAGAGTAGTCAGCGAGAACCTTTTGTCAAGACACTCCGTTCTTCACTTTCTGCCCGAAGTCGAGACATTATTTGTCTTGTCTTAGGTACCATAGCGGTGAAATGAAAATATTTAAAATGTAATCATTCCTCGAGTAGGATCAAACCCACAACTAATTGTATTTACAGTCAAACGCTGTCCCACTGTGCCAGAATGGCCGACTTGAATACATTTATTTGTTTGTCATATACAATTAGTGTTTTACTAGTCTGCTAAGACGGAGCGTGGTTTATAATAATATAGTGATTTCTAACAAAAATAACCGGTAGTTTGATATAATAAATGTATCAAATAACAGACAAATGCCACCTCTGTATACCTGTGACTACTGACTACTGTAAAATGTTTTAAACATCGGGTTTCTAAAATGTATTTTTGAATACCAATAATATACGCGATTATTCCGGTTAAAAATAGTTTAATTTCAAAAAGTGAAAAACAAAAAGTGTTGTGAAGTAATCGCGAATCCAAACTTTGGATTCGCATATATATTTAGCAAGTATACTTGCTATACATAAGCGGTCATCAAAGTCAACGGTAGCCCTAAGCCCATTGACAGACGAGCCAAGCCATCATTTTATTATTACAGATTAAGCTAGGTAAATTACATATTAATTATACCTAGTGTACAATATACAGTACACCTGTAATCGCCATACAGGTATTCAAGGGTAATTAGCATACCTATACCTGATTGCTGTAGGACCTTAATGTTACTGTTAACGATTATACCTTTGCATTATGCAAAGCCCAAAACTGTAATTAATTTATAGTGATATATATATATATGTATGGGTCATACAATTGATTGCATTAATCGCCACTGAATTATTTGTCTAATTGAAAAATTAATTTGCAAGCTTATACGGTGTGTATTGCAGAAATTTGATAATTTATTGTTATAATTTACAAAATATTTTTAAGTTAAATTTTTGTTGTTGTATAGAATGTTAAATTTATATAAAATATACATACAATAGCTGTTTAAAGAATTGTTCTGGATAGGAAAAGTGCAATGTTAAGTTTGATAGCTAGCAGTGGTAATATGTTCTAAATCAATGGTACACTTTCTTTTTGAGATCTGTAATTCTTGGGGAAATATATACGATATAGTGATATCAGAGAGTTTATTTTGTTTGACACATTTTTCCTATTTTTTTATCATTTTTTAAAGTGTTATTCGTTTACTAAGGAAATTAAAAAAGATATATTTAGAAAACATATAAAAATTTGAACCCAGCGGGACTTGAACCCGCGCTTCTTGAAAACCGTTCTTGAACTTCAAATTTTTATACGTTTTCTAAATATGTCTTCTACATTTTACCTAACTACTTTATTAAATAAATAACATAAAACCTATTAAAGGATAAAACGGGACAAATATACAAATTTTAAACATATACATAGTTTATGTGTATGTAAGCATACATAGAAAACAAAGACAAGCTAAAGTTAGGCAAAAGTAAATAAATCCATTAAACATTGCAATAATTCAAAATACCACATCGTATTAATCAAGCTCAAACGTCTGAAAGATCGTGTCCGCTGGTAGCAGTAGCAAGGTGTGGATGGTGGGAGTGCTAGCGGATATTTAGTTATAGTTAGTTATAGTTTCGCTGCGATTCAAAAATCGCAGCGAAACTATAAAGTCAAATC
The DNA here is from genome assembly GCA_038994665.1 of Podotricha telesiphe. Lineage (NCBI taxonomy): Eukaryota > Metazoa > Arthropoda > Insecta > Lepidoptera > Nymphalidae > Podotricha > Podotricha telesiphe. Next base: position 228,455 of record JAOYRR010000248.1, read on the forward strand.
TCCTTATGTTACAATTGGATGATAAAATGTACATACAATTTTATAAGATAGGGTAAAAGTTTTATTTATATTGCAAAGATAAATTGTACAATTTTTTAATAATTATGTAATATATGCATGAAGGCGGCCATCTCGCGATCTCTTTTAAGCAATCTATATATAAGTATAATTGAAAGGAGCGGGTATAATGCGGTGCAAAACAACAAAGAACAAATTATTATATATACTGTTAAAGCTACATCAATATACTTCCGATACATAATATAAAGTTATATCAGAAGTTATCTTTGGTCGTAGTACATTTGCACCTGCTTCCATTAAACCAATATCTTTTCCATATTACATTGTGAAATTTCTTGCTTAAGAATATAAAGAAGAGAAAAGGTCTCGTAGTGACACATCACTCCTTTCTCTGTAATAAAATATTAATTAAATTTAAGTAATATAAACTTGATATATCCACAATGTATGTTTTGTTTATCGACATATAGCTCTTAGGTATACAAATAGAGGTTCTTACTAATGTAATGTAAAAAGAGACGACGAAACTTTCATACCAAAATTTTTGAAAAACACAACACAATTTTAATTGAGTATAGGTTACTCGAAAAAAAATCAATGAAAAAGGACATACCTAATGTCACATTATATTTTTTTTATATATGATTGAAAATAATAGTGAGTGTCCATTCGCAAAATGGTTGTTGATAAATATCCTTCTTATATCGATTGACTTTGATGGTAATTAAAATATATTTTTGTAGGCTAAATAATTGGGATAGGCGGACGACAAGACTAATAAGTACGAAGTATAGATAAGAAATACTGTAAAACGACCTGGAAAAATTATAGAGCGATTCTATATGTAAATCGAAACTTTTTAAGCTGAAGTTTCCGATACAACTTGGCACCAATTTTTCTGTAAATAGTTGTTAATTTATTAATTCAGACAGATCAGACAGTGACAGCGTCTGTCTATATACGCGATGATTGTGGGTACGATTCCCACTCGGGGAAACGATTATATTTAAATCATTGTCTCCACTTTGCTTGCCACTCAACACGTTATGTCTCAGATTCGGACGGAAAGTATAAAACGGGGAGTCTTGATACTGGTTCTCGCTGCCTAGTGGGGTCACTATGCGGAAAAAAGCTTAAAGCTGAAATAATAATAAAATAGGTAAGTTACCAAATCGCTGTCACTGTGGCCGTACATGTCCCACCCGTAACGTCCCGACAACGCGTGTTAATCAGACAGATCACGGGTAATTGCCGACTGGAGTGTGAAATGCGGGCTTAGCGATGAAATTATCTGCAGTTTAGTGTTGAATTATACTTGATTAAAGGCTGTTTAATTGGTCACTTTTATTTTATGAATCTCTCTCTCTCTCTCTCTCTATATATATATATATATATATTTATATAATGTGTATATATATACACATTAAGTATTGGAAACATTTTTTGAAAACCTATAAAAAATTGACCAGACCCGCGCCTGTTGGAAACCGTCCAAGCGCTGTAACCTGTGGGCGATACTTTTTAATCACTTTCTAACCGCTTCTACACTATTTGGTATATTATTCGCATTTCATGAAATTACCAATTGAATATATAAATAATCTAAATAATAATCTGAAACTGTCAAAGTTTAATGATTTCTTTATCGACGCTAAGCCATATCGGAAAATATTATAATTTGATTATATAAGGCCAGAATATGTACGAAATTAATAAGACGATGCTTTTAGCTCAAAATCCTTACAAACTGTAGAGAATCAGTTATCACCTAAAAAAATGTATATATATATATATATCAAATATAAAAGAAAATAATAAATAAAGCAAATTATACGTCTCACAAATACTGTCACTAAAACCTATCATCTACAAAGAAATGTCACTTGCAATCTTAAACGAAGGCGAAATCTTCCACATACAAAACAAATATTTGGCAATTTAAAAGGTTATAATAAGATTCGAACCCCGTGCCCTTCGGTAACGAGGTATCGGCTGTAATAACGATTTGTAGCGATAATAGCGTCGCACCGCGGGTGGTCGGACCGCGGCCTAATTGGCTACCCTGCTGTTAAGAACCCCACTATTTACTTATATTTCTTGTAAATGTTCGTGAAAATACTACAATCGCTTAATGGAGGCCTGTTGTGTAAGAAAATATAACGGTATAGCTATATTTTTGCTTATTTTTAATTTTGTATCTTAAAACGTGTGGAGTAAGTTCTACTGATAGTCTTAACAAGCAGGTGAAGGCTTTATCACCATATTTGTAGCTTTTGCGTCTCTTGAAAGTAACGAGTTCATATCTCGAAGTTAATATATGAAGTAATTGATTCAAATTATTATCATTTGATTTCTGTAATATTTTAGAAGCAAATTAGTAATAACTTCTTTTTTTATATCAGTGATATTGGTTTTAACATTTACTGTACTTTTAGTTTTGCTTAAAACCATTTCAACCGGAATTTAAAATGATATTTCAAACTATCTCAACAAATATTTTCACAATCTCTACTTATTTGATGCTGTCTAATAGATGTACTGCAGTTTTGAATACAAAGCGGGGTACAATCTACGAGGTTCTCATATTGTTATAGCGCCACCTGCGGCTCATCGCTCGAGCTGTGTCTGAGTATTCGCGAGTCTATTCTCACCTAAATATGGATAGTAAGAAAAATATTACACGCTTTTTCTTTGACATTTGATTTTGTAGAATAGTACAGAAGTATTTAAAAAAGTTCTAAATTATGTAACTATAGTATAGAATTGTATTGTATAGTAATATTTTCTTGGTACTCTATTGCTTTTATATTTTTTCTGTGGTTGTCAGTCTTTATATATGTGAAAGATATTAATTTCCTTTTAAGATATGTGATTCTATCTGTATTTATGGACTATGTAAAAAAAAAATATTTTTAACATGCTCCAATATTAATACTGTATATTAGTATTATGTTATATAAACTTTTTATTTTTGTTTTTATCTTATTTTAAAAAAACAACCCTATATCTCTGCCATTTACAGACGCTATATATATATATATTTTAACATTTTTAGAAAACTATTAAAATTTTAAAATTTATATAAAATTTTAAACTAATGCATGGCTTAGCAGTCAAAGCTCTTGGACGGTTTTCAAGAGGAGCGGGTTTGAATCCTACTGCTTTCAATTTTTTATACTTTTTCTAAAAAATTTTTCTAACGTTATACATAGCTTACTATTCGGAAATTAAATAACATACAATTAAGTATAAACATTTAAACGAGAGTGCATATAACTTAAACGTTTTCTAAATACTAATTTCTTAATTTCTTATTGCTCGATCGTAGAACAGTTGAGAAATTTTTTTAATATTCTGAGCCGTAAACTTATTCGCAAACAATACATAATCAATACGTGACTCAATTACAAGAGTTAATTTTTTCACATATATTTTTTCGCTCAATTTATTTAGACATAAACATTTACTACAAATCTTTTTTGAAATATGACAAGTTTACAAACAATATTTTTGCAATATAAAAGATAATATTTTTTTAAAATAATTAAACTAGCATGCTGTCGTTACAACTAGCGTCGACTATTGTCTCACCCGACGAGTGCGCCTCTAATTGATTCCACCCGCTTCAACCGATCACCTGTCTGCATTATTTATCAATATGCTTACTGGATATATGAATACGCGATTATATTAGATTTATCTTCATATGTATTTTCTATGGAGAGAATATAGTGATAAGACACTTGTTTATTTTGCTTTTGGTCTACTGTAAATTGAAATAAAGTTATAAATACAATATATATATATATATATATATATATAATATGCTCAAAATGCAATATTTAGCAGAAAATCCACCCACAACCCTTAAATTGGGGTATATGTTTTTTTTTTATCTAACAACTCTGTATAGCAATATACTAACAAAGTTTATACTTTCTCCTCGTAAACAAAATACTATGTCAGCATAAAAAAAGGAAGTGACAGGAGTAACAAGGTCAGAAAAATGAATAACTTGAACTCATTTTTATAAACACGTCTAAATTATTATTTTTTTCACCTTCACACCTCTTTACGTAGAGTAGGCGTGAGAACCTAGTGTCAAGAAACTTCGTTCTCGGTAATCGTTCACACTCCGAGTGGCAGGACTGAACGCCGCGTTTTTTCTGCCCCCCATCATCCCCCCAGTGGAAATGTCCTCCACAACTTTGCGTTCAAAGTCACATGTCCCTTATCACCCTTTAATTTATATTAAAAGAAATTACCAAGAAATATTCCGTCTAAGTTCAATTTTGCGTTAAAACATTTCAATTCTATACCAATATCTAGGAAGTAAGAAGGTAATATAAAGGGATATTCATACTATCAATATAGTAGATTAAGTAAACTGAAGGAGACCGTGTCTAAGGCGTGCTCCCGTGCCGGCTTAGCGATTCCATCGTCAATTGCACCGGCGAGTATTCAAAGGATCTCACTATTCAGAGATCACGACTGGTGCCTACGACGTGTGGTGTAAGGCACAAGCGGAAATATAAGTTTTATTTAAAATAAACAATCTATTTAGAATATTTCTTAAATGGGCAGATATTGGAAAACAAAGTGACTTGACACTATACTACTTGGTAGTAGCTATATGTGTGAATTATAGAAATATTATAATTCACTCCACAATCAATGTGTTACTGGCTGACTACTATTTTTCGATACTGCTTTCAAGGTTGAAATACAGCACAGACTATAGCCTACACTACTGGACGAAGCTAATATAAAATTTCCATGGAGAGTTTAGAAAGAAACAGTCAAATCGTATTGAATTATTCGTTGCTGTATTTTTAATTTTGCTTTAAAATAATAATAAGGACGTCAAACGATATAGTTTTATTTTAAGGAATGCATTTATAAATCTTTTATTTCTTTCTGCCGGCCTGTTTAGACAAATTGCGTATGAATAAAAAATAAAAATAACCGTTTGTTTTTTTTACCTTCAAGCTTTATTCTACGGCTGCTACACGGGCGGGTAGGCAGAGAGAGCGTAGTGACAAGACACTCCGTTATACATTAGTTCAGGTAAAATTGTGTTATGCCAGTTATTATATTGTGATTTCTTTTCACATATTTTAATATTCTTTATTATAAAAGTAGAATTAAATAAATATTTAGTTTTTCTTAGACCCTATATCGAACTCAGGCGGTGATGGTAAAAAACCGTCTACTAGAGGTAACAATGGTTAGGTGTTCGTGAGACTGCCGTGAAGCTTTGGAAGCTTTTCTTATTTAGCTTTCTTATACATTCTATTACATTAACATTTGCTATTGGTTTGATCTGGATGGAATCATTGTGACTAATATATTGAAATTGATCTTTTAACAATAATACAAATAATTTCAAATGAAAGTATTTTTAACCCGATTAATAGCCTATATTATTGGTATACATTTTAGAAATCCGACGTTTCGAACACTTTAACGTAGCCCGTGGTTAAGTCCGTGGTTTTAAGGTTATTTCTTCGTACACTGCTAAAAGAGGGAAGATAACAAATAAAAATAATAAACAAAAATCCAATATATTTAAAAAAATTGTGTATAAAGTTAGATGCTTCTTAACTACACAGCTACGGCGTTGTAAATAAAATTGAGAAGCAATTTCTAAAAATCTTGTCACTAGTCTATAATTAACGCTTTACAATCACATCTCAATCAAGTAAGCTCCATTCAATACACGTTTTAATGAAAAATTCCAACACCACCTACTCTGAGAACGAAGTGCTTGCCGTATTCAAAGAAATGAAATGAAAAGTCATAATGAGCCCGCACTACTGTACGTCTCAGGTCTCTTAGGAAATTCTTTTAAACGCCCGAGATCCTTATATCCTGTATGGCCTGAGTTTTTCAAGATATTTCACGTATAACTCAGATTTGTATGGGCAGTGAGACAATAGAAAGCTTTTTAGTTTTAATATCGTAAGCTTTGTGAAAAAGCTTTATTGGTGTGTTTTTTATAGTGCACATTTTTATTTCCGTGGGTTTGTCTGATAAAGTAGCGCGTTGATTCTGTCGCTCAATCTATATCAATAAATACAATTCAAAAAGAAATCAATCATATGTAATATATATAATGCATATATAAATGGTACTAAAACAATGGTTTTTACAAATTTGCGTCTGTCTGTTTGTTTTGGCTAATCTCTGGAACGGCTGGACCAATATTGACGGGACTTTCACAGGCAGATAGCTTAGTAACTTAAACGGAGTAACTTAGGCTAATTTTATTTTAGATTCAATTCAGATTAAGTGGCGGGCACAGCTAGTATTTAATATGTATGTAAAACAGATAGAAAGTGGGGACCAGAGTGTCCATATTCTACGTTATTTTTACTTACTTACCTTATAATAAAATGGAAAATGAATGAAGGACTTTTTTTGGCCGTTATTGTAAAATTAGGTTTTTTGTACTTATTTAATTATAAAATTGTTTTGTTTCAGATATTCTAGGATACATAGTTTTTAAGGTAAGTGGGCGTTTTATATACTTGTTATTGTTGTTATATTATGGATAGTATAAAAAATATATATATTTTTCATAAGAAATATTCAAGCTGTCTGAAGAAACTTTTTATATTTCCATGAAGTATACAAAGATAAGCTTATGATAAGCTGTCTCTGCTCTGTTTTTTTTATTTCTAAAATTAAAAATATTTCTTCATTACGATATTCAAAAGAACGCTTTACCTTATTAGATCGTGAAAATATTAAAGTATTTAAATATAACTTTAATTTCAATATTCTTTTCAGTGTTATTTTACCAAGCAATTGTCATATTCATCCATCGTGATTGTGTTACGATTTTGAAAATAATGATTAAATCAATTTAATAATTAGATTGATTTCCCCAATATATTTTTTTAATTATTTAAGTTGTTATATCTTAGTTATATTATTTGATATATATAATATAATAGAAACAAAAACAAGCATCTAAAGGAATTCTATGTTAATTGTATGTTTTAATTAAAAATTATTTGCCCTCTAAGTTGTTTATTCATACCCCGGCGGGTTACGACGGTAATTTTGTATTAATTTGTGCTGCCTCCTTGATTAAGGCCCGATTACGCCTTGTAAGGCTTTCACTGGAATATATTGTTGGAAAATAATTTTGTTAGGCGAAAGAGTTAAGTTTGTGAAGTTTGAGAAAATTCAGATTATGTTTATATTTTCTTATATTATTTAGAGATATTTAGCCATTTTTTATATAATTTTAATATATTTTACAGCTTCACGCTTATTCCCACTGAGCGAGTTACAGAAAGGACCTAGTGTGGAGATACTCCATTCTCCACTATCCGCCCGAGACTTTGTGAGTTGATTGGCGGAGCTCAATGCTGGGCATAAAGCGCAGATAGTTTTCACCAGAGCGAATAAAATGAAAATAACTTAAATATAATCATTCCCCCGAATGATAATCAAACCCACAACCATCACGATAACAGACGCTGCACACTGCCCCACGACTTTTTGATGTAGTTTAATATTTTTTAAGTACATTTTTCATTTTAATTATTATTAGGTGAGAAAATTCTGTTGTCTGAATTTGGTTGCATATATGTATGAGATTATACATTCTTTCTTTTAATTTACAAACATATGCTATATTTAGTATATATTTTTTTATTGTATAATGTAATAAATCATCATTTAAATAAATATATAATTCTTCGTACTCTATCTACTATCTCACAATGCAAATCAAAATTGTAATTATTTCAATCATACATCGCAATTCCACAATATCCATTATCATTAATTGAACATTCAACTTTTAATATAATTCACCTACAAATTAAATTAAAAACTCTTTCTTTTCTCTTTCATACACGTATAACTGTTCCGAACATATAACATGGAGAAGATGCTACCTTTCCCTTTGCCGTTTTGAAATTTAATAAGCGTTTAACACTTCAAAGCCCGCGTAAAGCAATTTGGTGTAGTCGAAAAACAGCGCGTTTTCGGCTAGGAACGTAATTGGTTTAGAGTACCGGGCCTTGGTAAAAGATTAATTAGTGATGTAAACAGCGTAGATAGTGCCTTTCAACGCTTTCTGACATAGAAAAGGATGTGGAATATAGTTTTTATCCCATCGGGATAGAGATGCTCGGTGAAGATACGAGGGACGGGCGATGGAAGTTGGTTTGAACGCAAGGATAATTTTTTTCTCGTTAAGCGGTAGCGGTGATAATTTAATTATGGTTTTAAAATATGATGAAAATTTTAGTTTTTAATTTTAGTGTAAAAATGAACAGGTAACACGGCTGGGTTAAGCCGCGACTGTAAATTTTTATATTTGAAAGGAAACGTCGACTAATATTTATTATGAGAAACAAACTAGTAAAGTTCATAGTGAATAAGAACATAGTGTTAAAACACTCTTTTCTCTATTACCCAAGAATTTTAGTGAAAAGGTATGCTGGGTGAAAATTTTAAACATACCATACCATACCACCACCACCATAATAGACACTTCTTAATACCACAAAGCCATCTTGCCTTCCACCTTTTTCTGTTGAACCTAGTGATCTCCAGCGAGAAAAATACAGCCTGAAATATGATAAAATATCAAAGGAAATTCAGCATCCAATAATTAATTCATATAAATGCGTAACACACTCTCGCCGTCACGTTGGGTCTTATGTCCTACATTGCACGTTTACAATTTACTATCGGAATACCCGAGGGAGGAAATTACATATTTTATTCTACGCCCCACTTTCATAGCCCAATAATCGAAGCTACAACTCTGTTTTGAAATTGTTTGAGGTTTTCCTGAAATATATATTTATCTGTAGAAATAAAACTGAACATCGTGGCGTAGTGTGTACGTGATGGTTGTGGGTTCGATTCTCACCTGGGAGTGTGATAATATTTTAATTATTTTCCTTTCTCCGCTCTGGTCATAAGATAAAGCAAGGTATTGAGTCCTGCCACCTAACACGCAACGTTTTGGTTTTGGTCGAAAAATGGAGAACGGAGACTCTAGGTTTTAACACTGGGTTCTAAAAGTGTTTTAAAGATTTATAGCTCTTTTCTTAGCTATGTAAACGGAAACAGAAACCCAAAAAAATAAACGAAATTTATATTATATTCAAAATATAAGTTTATCCGATATGGACGGAATTTATTTACTAAACGCATTGCCCCTAAAATAGGTGGTAATTGAAGAAAGCACTATGTAAACATATAACATTTTTGGTCCAATATCTACGCCTACCGTGCTAAGTGCATGTATACATAAAGCTAATAATATATTTTTTCAATTTCCTAACTGTGTGAATAACTCTTTAAAAAATGTTAAAAGAAAATATTAATAATTTATTTCACTAAAAAAAGAACTAAAATGAGTACGCTTAAAATTATTTTGTCGTTATCCTTTTCATTCTGGCAAAGAAATAATATTGTACTGTGACCGGGTCCGGAAACATATGCAATTTTCAAGTAAATTGAAGCGCGACAAGTGGATTAAAATAACGACATTCAAAATCCATACATCTATATATAAAATAAAAGCTTGATAATAATTGAATTAGTATATCAATATGCAATTTACATAAAAAAATAATGAACAATTTAAGGAACTCAGTGTCTTGACATTAGATTGTTACTGACTACCGTGCTATGCAAGAAAGAAAAAAAAAAGATTTTCCACTAGTATAATTCCAATACCTATATAGCAAAGTAATTACAAATGCCTACATAATGATTGGAGAAGACTCTCGCGGCCAAATAAGTTCCTTTTACATTTTAATCTCGCCTCCAGTCTACTTCATTGGTCCCCTTTAAAAGGCACAGCTGTTTAATTATATACTATAGACAATTTCGCTGCAAGTTGCTCAGTTTCGAGTAAGGTGTGGTCTCATTTACAGAATATTAATATTGAAATATCATACGAATATTATTTTAACTTTATCATAAAATATTACTATAATTTATTTTTTTAAATAAATGAGGTATACTCGTATTAAATTGACCTTACTATCAATTATTAAGAGTAAAAATTATTGATCTAGTTACATAAAATGCGGTGGTGAGTTTCGTAGCCCGGAGGTATAAGGCAAAAATCATACTGAAAAATTTACTCTACAGGTATATTTTTGATGTTTAGTTTTGCTTCACAGTAAACATAAAGACGTAATTATTTGTCATATCTTAATCAATCAATCAATTCAGATCTTATTTATCTTAAATATAGAACAAATATATTCTATTATTAATGTTGTATGTGATATATGGTTACAAATAATAACTCTACTGTTCATTGATTGAGATTGAGTAGCTTTAAACATTTTGACGCTTAGACGGATAGTCAGAGAGAACCAAGTGTCAAAACACTCTGTTCTTGTTCTGTGTTGAGTGGAAGAGATCAACGCCACACTTAGGTGCCAGAGATTTCTTTCATTTTAAATGCTGTAACAATTTTCTACATTATCCATCTATTTATTTTTATAAGTTAATTAAAAACAAAAAGGAAATTTATAACTATCAATCAAAATACCTTTATAAAATACGATCTCAAAAACATCCTATTAATCACTTTTACAGAAATACATATAATAAAACCTTCCTCACCCGCTACAACTAAGGCCACACGTCAGCTGTCGCATCGGTTGACCGCGGCCGCTATAAATTCCAACACAATATTTGGGTGTCACTCCTGTACGGGACCCATCGAAGTTTGAACGTTGTACCGCAACGTTTATGAAAATGAAAAGTTTACGATGCCATATGGCGTATTGACGCGAATGGAAAATATCTAACTGTATATAATAGCTATGTTTTGATTCTCAATCATGAGTAGCACATCCGTTTCTAATAAAACCGATTAAAGAAATTCGTTTTTATTGCTCTGCAAGACAAGTGTAGTATAAGTTCTTTGACTTACGCGATTAATCACGTATAACTTTCTACCACCTGGGACCCAATACTGAAAACTTTGAAGTCTCAATCCGATCACACCAGAGATACATCCAATGAAGATACATTCATTTTGCAATAATCCAAGGCAGTACGCGAGGCAACTAAGAAATCGTTGGCGGTAGTTTGATATAATAATTGTATCGAATGACAGACAAATGCCACCTCAGTCTACCTGTGACCACGGACTACTGTAAAGTGTTCGAAACGTCTCGTGCTAAAAATGTATTTTCGAATACCAAAATTATACGCGATTAATCCGGTTAAAATAGTTTCATTTCAAAAACTGTATTGTTTTTTTTCCACAAGTAAATTCTATGCCGCAAACTGGAAAAATTATTAGATAAAATAATGGCTTAAAAAGGTTATCTGACACATATTTCATCTATGTGTTATTTTTATAGACTTTTTTAAATAGTTTGTTAATTTTTGTTCAAAATTTTATACTGTTATATACTAAATAAATAATTATTTTCTCAATATAAAGTCATAGCTTGAGGCTTAAATAGCTTATGACAAGAAGTCCTTTAAAGCGTAGAATGGAGTGATATACTATAAGTCTTATCTAGCCGTGAGTTGAAACAAAAAGAAGTAACATTACATATTTAGAAAACGTATAAAAATTTGAACGCAGCGCGATTTGAACCCGCGCCTCCTGAATCCCGTTAACGCACGGCTTAGCGGTCAGAGCACTTAAACGGTGTTCAAGAGGCGCGGGTTCAAATCCTGCTACGTTCAAATTTTAATACGTTTTCTAAATATGTATTTTTCAATTTCCTTAGTGTGGGAATAACACTTTAAAAAATTAAAAAAAAAAATAGAAGTTACATTTATATATATAAATTTCAAATGCACTGTAAATACACTGTAAATTCATATATATTTAACATTATCTAAAGCTTATAATTAAAACTTAATATAAAACAACCCGGTCATTGGATCTGTATTATGAAATTAGAGGAGATATCTCTCGTAATAATTTATCATGAGGATGTTTCTGTAATTTTTTTCCCAACGTCGCGACCCTGTCCACTAAATCACGACAATGCGACAAGTATTATGAAATAACTTAAGATAGTAAAAATATAAGATCAAGCTTCGTTTTAATGGTGATTAATATGTGTTTGTCTTATACATTATATATTTTTTCAGCTTTTGCCCGCATATCAGTGTAGGCGGAGAGAACCTAGTGAACACTCCCTCCACAAGACACTCCCTCCATTTTTTGTTTCTCAACTCGATTGAGTTTGATGACATTGCGTGATGAGTGGCGTAACTCAACCCCGCGCTTTGTCTCACCAAAGCGGAGAAATGTAAATATTTGGTCAAATTATATAATATTATTTTTAAAATCTTTGGCGTAATTTTTAATATTTTCAAAGAAATTATTTGAGTCGGTTTAATCGCGTTTATTTTGGCATTTGAAAATATATTTGGTTATTTTTTTAATTCTCACACATAACCTAGTGCTTATACCGAAATAATTTAACGAAAGAAACACTGTATCTTTATTTGAACAAACTTCTTATCCAGTTTTTGAGATCGGAGTCCTAACTCCCCGGCGCCAAGACTAAGGGCTCTAATTAGCACCACCAGGCCAAAGTAAGGCCTCTGCTTCTTTTTAAGTCAACAAAATCGATGTCTACAACATACATACATATACATTATATATCTATATACTAGCGACCAGATCGCGGCTTCACCTGCGTAAGCTATACAACTAAACTATTTCGTTTATTCTACGCCCGCGTTCTCACTTAAATCACAATATTTGCTTTACACAAATTTATAATATAATTTAAATGATTATTATCTATCTTATTTATTGAGGAACCGATTAAAATGAGATAAACACTAAATGTTAGTAGCAGTTTACCATAATAACAATAGTGAGAACTGCATTTGAATCAGTTAAGCCGTTTCTGACATTAGCGTGCACAAACGTACAGACAAACTTACAAACAGAAAAAAAAATAAAAATGAATTGTTTATATATATTAGCTTCACGCTTTATCCTTAGCGGAGTAGACATAGAGTATTATTTTAAAATCAATTAAAATTCATATAAATCATAATTTCTAGTTACTTCAAGCACAATAATCCTAAAAAAGCTCACTGAAAATTAGATCTCTTGAGAAACATCATAAAACTTCACCCAAAATCTTCCGCGTGCGTTACTTTTACGTTTATGGCTTTCGAAATAGAAATTGAACATTTAGCGAGAGTGTTATGACAGCTGTATTACGACCGTTACAGCTTTTTTACTGAGAATAAACTTGTGTAAGCGCCTTTTGCCCTTAATTTTAGTACTTATATTCGATTTTGTATATAAATGGTGTCTTTTTGATTGGTTTCATCTAATTATATACATAATAAAAATGGAATTAATAATAATTCTAGGTCTTAAGATATTTAGTTTTTACAATTTTCAAACATTTCTTAATTGAAACTATTTTAACTGGATTATTATATATTTTAGTATATAGACTAGACTCAGTCTACCTGTGATAATGAACTATTGTAAAGTGTTAGAAACGTCGAGTGTTCTAAGATGTATTTTCGAATACAGATCAATTTTTTTTTTAAATATTACTTGTGATAACTAGTTACCTAGTATTTTTACGTAATTGATACCTCACTGCTCCTACAATTACACAATAGACAGTCTTGGATAGAATAGGCCATAAAAAAGTACTTAGATTACTTCAATTATTTTTATGAAAAGTCTTATAAATTATTTCTTATCATATTCAGCTAACAATTATGACAACTGAATAAGTAAAAAATAGCATATTTAAAAAAATACCATATTTATAAATATATTAAGAATAGCCTCACGTTTTTCTTTTTGAAGTGATTACCTAACTGGTATTATATTCATATTATATAAGAACAAAAAATATTTCAATATAAAATTTAATATATAAAAGCTAAAATTCATCCAATCACATTTATAACTCCGCCGTCTTAACAGGGCTCTTCATTACACCTCCGACGAGGTAATTGCAGGGCTGACACACGCGAGCATAACCTCTTAATTTATTGAACGAAACTAATGAAATTCCTGAGCACAGTTTATTGCTGGAGACAGCCCTGTTTCGTAAGGTAACAATTTTGGATTTCAAATAGGGTTGGCTTAATCGTTTCTTTAATTATTTAATAATTAATAGCTTACGTTTGTATAGAAATGAACGGGATGCTGCAGATGTATCTGGAGATCTTCTAGTTTGTCACCAAATCGTTATCACCCTATTAAAATTAATCCATGTAATTCCCTTAGTCACGTGGTAAATGGTTACCTTTTAAGTTAATTGATAGAAATGTACCTTCTTATTGCGATACTGAATTTTGTTTTATATAATGCTATAATCGCGTAAACGGCGAACCATTCCCTTTCTACTCCGTAAATTCAAATCACAATAAGGGCATTATATTTTGTAAATGTTATTTATACACATAGTATAATATAACAATTTTCAGAAATGATATAAATATTTTAACTTAACGGGACTCGACACCGTGCCTGTTGGTAACCGTCCAAGAGACCTGGCCACTAAGCCATACGTTCAAATAATGGTCCCTGATATGTATTACATAGTAAAAATGTACATATAACAACTACGCGCTTTTTACAGGTTAGTCAGAGAAAACCCTAGATAAAATAAATATGATTATTTCACCAACTGGAAGTTAACCCGTAATCATTTGCGCGTACACTCAGACACTGTTCCACTGCGCAACAATGCCTCAAACTAAAATCATAATAATTTTCATAATATATTTGATAAGCTATAGAAATAACTTTGTCACCCACTGCGGTACTGATACTGTACGAAACAAGTCGTAAAATGGCGTCAGGTGTTTCAGTACTAAATTGTTCAGCTTATGTTTCTCGATCTGAATATTGATTTCAGGACCGCAGTTTATGTTCATACATTTATATATATATGTATGTTGAATAGGTTTAATCTCTTATTTTAAATATAAGTTAATTTAAGCTTAACACATTTTCCCGCATTGCAAAAAGAAACTAGAGTCAAGACACTCCGTTCTTTACTTTAGAATTCATAGAAACATTGGTTGTTTAGTGGCGTATATCAGCTATATAGGTTTATTTCTTCAAAATAAAAATATTAAATAATTAAAAGTTGTACCATGTGAGGATAAGCCTGTATAGGCCAAAGCTCTACCAATATGATAATATAAAATTTCTCAATAGCTACCTTTTGGAACATTTCTTGTCAAAATTACTTAAAAAAGCCGAATATCCATAAAAAGTTTGATAAAAAAATAACTTGACGAAAAAAAACGATGAACATCTTTAATTGAGTACTTAATATTTTCTCTTAGAAAAACAAACTTTGCAACTTCTAAGCCCCCGAAGACCGTCGACCGTTTAATAATTGAGGGAATGAAAGAAGGCGTCTTTTATCATCCCCCTTTCCGATTACTTTGATTTTTGCTACATTAGCACATCGGCCCTCGTTGCAGTGTAATTCTTTTAATGAATCATCATCAATCGTAAAATTATTTGCTCTGAAAGTTTGGTTTACGGCACAAGTTATTGATAGAAAGCGGATTATTTGTTATTTTAGAGCGTTATTTCTAGAATGTTCTAGAATATGACATAGGCACAATTTGTTACGTCAGTTATGGGTCTATCTCTATATATTATTATTTTCTTTCAGCTTCACAGGTTAGTTAGGGAGAACCTAGTGTCAAGACAGTCTGTCTCCACTTTCCGACCAATTTCGAGACATTGCAGGTTGTGTGGCAGAACTGAACGCTCCACTTGTCTTATAATGTCTATACACAATATTGGAACTTATTTGTAGGCACATTAAAAAACAAATTTGGTAGATTTGATCAGTCATACATTTTTTTTGTAAGTTAGTGTAACCTAGTCCTCCATATATAAGGCACTCCATTTTCTTCTTTCCGCACAAACAGACAATAAATCGACAATAGGGGAAAAACGAATATAGTAAAATTATTTTCTGGAACCTAACTCAAAGCTAGCAAAGTTCAGCCAGACCAGTCTTACTGCTCTGATGGCATTTTGGTTGTCAGACTATTTTTTTACATATAATTCTAAAATTGCTAACATCTGTAACTTGATACAATCACTAGCTTGACATTTCTATCCCCTTCCCATTACGCGGCATTTTGTTCAGATATTATTGTTTAGCGAGAAATTTTAATTAAGCTTACATTTAAATTGTGATCGCGAATTTTCTTCATGTGAAAATGAGCAATTACTCGTTTGACAAATACTTAAAATAAACTTCATATAAAAGTTCTACTGTAATTTAAAGAATTTGTGAAAATTTATTACTGAATATATATATGCCAATTGAATGTTAAGTCGTTTGTTTTGGTTATGTACTAAAAAAATCAATATAAACAAAATATATATTTCTGAAAATGAAAAATAAGATATAAGAGAACAGGAGAATTTAATAGCAATTAGCAAGTACGAAATTGTTTCAAACTATATAATGGTCAATACATATATAATAAAAAAAATGATTTTAATATTTTCAAACACCTCCATATTTTTCAGATGTATGGTAGTGTAGAGTAAGCAATAATCTCTTAAATTGATAGATAGACTGACATAGGTGAAGCTACTGACTGATATAGAAGTGCCTTTATAAAACAAACACTATCTCAAATATTAAGGAAAATATAAAAGTTCTAGTCTAATATTATTTTTATTTTGAACATACATACAAATAACTTTACAAAACCTAATAGAAGAGCAATAAAACATAACCAAACCATAAAATAAGGCCTTAAAGAGAATCAATATTCAGATTCCAAACAACTAGAACAATTTAGTGGCGGCGCACCTGGCGATGCCGGTTTACGACGTTTGTCGTACCTTACTGTAACTGTAGCAATGTTTTTTATCAACTAGAATTTTCACAAATACATTTGGGCTGTAGCAGGATTTGGACCTGCTCATTAATCCTGCCCAATATTACAAGAGAAAGAGAAGAGAGAGACTGCCCAATATTACAAGGGAACGAGAAGAGAGAGATTTTATAATAAAAATAATTTAGTGGGACTATAAGTACATTTTCCTGAGCTCGTTACCATGGATGCGGTATGGGATGGAACCGCGTATTTTGGATACTGACCATGCGTTTTTTCTGCGTTTTAAAATATGAACTTAAAAATATGTTTTCCTACTTCATTATTTATGTAAAATTAAATACGTCTAATTTAATTGATATATATCTACGCCTAGTATAATAACAAAATATTAAATTTCGTAAGCAACGTTCACAACAAGGAAAGTCACATGATCTACTCATTATTATAAATAGTTTGTATTTTTTTTAAATAAATACAAAAAGGGAATATTTAAAAAATATGACTTAAGGAAGGTGGAATTAAAAGTTTTCAAAAATATAACTCTCAAGTTAAAGTTAGTTGGGCAGTTGGAACAGTGCAGTTGCAAAGTTTAAGCAGTAAATAACTGTAAAAATACATAAACCGGGTTGTATACAAGTTACTCGGCTACTTTGTTGTTCAAAATAAATATCATGAGATAAAGTGCTAAAATCAAGAATGGAGCCATTCTGCTTGCAGATTTTGTGAGTTTTGTCATTTTAATTTAGTAATTATGAAATTTTCATGAAATAGAAAAATGATTTGAATAAGAGTGAGATTTGGATGTGTGTATTGTATTAGATTTATGAAAATTAGAGCAATTTTAACTAACTTGAGAAATAATCTTGGTCAGTCTAACGCTTGGATGGATGAACCAAAAAGAAACAAAAAAATATATAATCTTTTTTTTCTCAGTCTACTCTAGAAGCTATATAATAAAAATATTAAAAAAAAAATATGTATCAACAAATTACAAGAGGTTTTAATGAAAATTTAAAAAATTGTCACATATCCTTTTCATTTGTTCGCTTTATATATATTTTTTGAAATTTGGCTATAATTAATATTCAGTTAAGTTATGACTGTGATTAATATTTAACGTAACTAAAATAAAAATAAGTAAGTCTTTTGTGATTAATAATTAATACAATATTTTACAACTAGACAGACGAATTAATAAATAGAATTGCTTTAAACTATAAAATATTACATATATCCTATCAACAAGTACTGACTAGGCGGATTGACTGGCAAAATAGAGTGACATGACTCTATCTATTCTAGAAACACTGGATAAGAATTTAAATAAAAATACTGATATTCTCGGCAAAACAAAAAGAGTAAAAGCCTTTCCAGAATTTCTTTTTCCAAGCGACTTTTTATATATTTTCAATCAGCGTCTGTCCAGACCGCTGACCCTTCCCAAAGTAGTTAAGGTAAAATGCTTAGGTCCGATAGAGCTTAATATTCACTATTGAATTGTTGACGATGCTTTTCGATTTCTATCCACTTTGCTTTTGCGGTCTGTCTGTCTGGGTGTGGAGTCTTACTTGCAATTAGACGTAATTTAAAAACATGTTAGGTTATGAAAATTAAAATTAAAATATATATAAGGTGTACTGTAGCGAAGTGGAACAGCGTCTAGCGATAAACGCAAAGGTTATGGGTTCGATTCTCAATCAGGGAAGCAATTTGGCGTCCACTATGTCCTGATATTATTTATTGAGCCAGACGTTGCAGATTCGGAATTCAAAGTTTCCGCTCGTTAGTAGTCTTATTTTTTTATTAGTGTTTATTTGGTTATCAATTATATCAGTATATATTTTTTTAACTATCTTAAAATTTATCTTATTTGATAAATAGGCTCTGTCTTGTTTAAGAGAACCTAATATTTTGTTACATGTTTGTTGCATTTTGCTTATTAACTTTACATAATTAATTATATGAAGACTAAATATAAATAATTCCTTAAATTAATATGGTTAGTAGTATATTACTATAAATTTGATTATCTCATACTCAGTCTATTTTCTTCCATTATATATGAAGAGGTTATAAAACACTTTTTTTGGTCATTTAATTCCAAATAGACAAAAGCTACCATGTCTACTACTATACATGTCGGTGCCATGTAGATAATAAGGGAGTTCTAAGAAAAAACGATAAAAAAAACAACATTTTACATTTAACATTCCAAAGCGGAAGATAAAAATGTTAATAATACAACAAGGGTCACCAAATTCACCCAAACAAAGTTTGCATGTGACAGTAGTCTTATAATTTGCGACAATTTCTTTCAATATCTTTCCAGTAGAAATGCTACTATATATGTATGTAAATTTCAATATATATATACAATAAATGACGTATCTAACTAGTATATAATTATCTAGTAACACGACAAGCACTAAGGGACAAAGAGCCGTTCTATGCAATCACGGGATTAATTGTGTAGATTACTAGTGCCACTTCGACGCCTCAAATCGTGCTTTGAATGTACACTGTACATATGTATCTTAATAGTTATAAATATATTACATAAAACGTACAGCCTGTATATTTAAACTGGTCGATGCCCGCAACTCTGCGTGCGAGCATTTTATGATTTAATTGCATATTACTTTCATTTAGCACCAAAAAGACTTCCACACTGGATGTTCCAGACGATTGTTATTTTTTTCTCCTTAACGTTTTTCTCTCTTAGCAGACAAAGAGGATCGTGAGACTGTTCTCCGTTTTCCACCTATTTAAGAGACGCTGCGTATTAAATGCCGAAACTAAATACCATTATGTGTCGTTCCAGAGAGAAAAAATTAAAACAAATATATATATAGCCATTCCCTAAAGTGGGAATCTAACCCATAATTATCGCATACAGTCTAAAGTCATACGCTATCCCACTGCGACATAATGCCCGTAAAGTCTAACTATTTTTATTAATTAACGAAGACTGGCCACCATACTGACCGGCTTTTACTAATGCAGCAGCTGGTAATTTATGGTTCTTTATCAGACTTACAGATCTTAAATTTTTATGTGTCAACGAAAAATACGCATCAGACTGTAAGTTTTATTAAGGGGCTGTTCGTTATTTCTTACAATTCAACTTGTATGATTCTACACTTTCACTTCTGTTTCACTCTTTCAAATCAATTCTAGCTCAACATAAAAGCTAAAAAAAATGTTTCATTCAAATTCGTCCAGTGATTATAATAATAAAATATATAAAGATATGTGCATACAAACAGACAAAACCGGCAGACTAAAATAATTAAATCATACTACTTTTTCATCTCTATTTTAATTTTTCGTATAAATATATGTATATGAACAGACACAATTTCTTACTGTTTTATTATAGTAATGTATTATATAAGATAGTAAAAATATAAGTAAAATATAGGTTTATTTTTGACATTCGTGGCGCAGTAGGACAGTATGAATAAAACACGATGGTTGTGGGTCCCATCTTCATTCATATTATTTTCTGGTAACACTAGAGCAGTAAAATAATTGAACGGCGGCGTTACGTTTTGACTCTCAATAGGCAATGTCTCTAGAAATGATTGAAATTGGAAAACGGACTGAATTCTCCTTGCATTACCCATCCATTCAGGGCAAGTGAGAGGTTAAAACAAAAATAATAATATATTGATTTCTATTATAATGATATATTAGATATAAATTTATACGATATTGAAACAATTGCGGTCAATTAACAAGTTTGCAAGCTACTTTGTTGCTTTTGGATCAATTTGAAGTATTTACCCAAAATACTCTACCCGATGTATGTGGGTTTACATTCTATAGAGAAAAAGAAGAAGCTTGTACGATATTAAAAATATCCAAACAAATCTTACAAATTATATGCGTCTTTTCATAACTTTTCTGACAAGTTTATAAAATTAAGTTTACTCGTTGAATTGAAGTTTTTGCTTTTTAAAACTAATATCTTTCAATGGATTAAAATTATGAACCGAAATAAACAAAATGTAAAATGAATAGAAGATGAAATTATTTTTTCAGACTATCATGACAATTATTATTTTATTTACAAAAGGACTAATTAAGTCATCCACCTTTTTAAATATAAAAACTTGTTAAATAAATTACGAAATCAAATAAAATAGTCTTTATCATGATGCCATCATTGCACAGAGGGACAGTGCTTGACTTTATAAACACGATTAGTTGTGGGTTCGATCCCCGGAGATTTGATTATATTTAAATTGCTTTAGTAGGTTACGTTTTCGGGCGAAAAGTGGAAATTGACGTGTCTTGACACTAGGTTCTCTCTGACTACTCTTCTATGCGGGAAAAAACGTGATAGTGCTTTAATAAAAAGTTATTTATGAAATATTTTAATACTATCATTAATATAATCAAAAATAACAATTTATTTTATGAACAGTCTTTTCATCTTTTAATATTACTAAATAATTTCGGTATCCGAGGCAATCTGAACCCAAATTGAACCAACAATTGTACGTTACAGGTTTATTCGGATATAACTTTAAATAATAACTGTACAAGAAAAAAGAAATAAAAGAAAATATATTTAGGCTACAGAGAAATTTCACTAAATATATATCGTTTGTTTCTGTGTTATTGTGATTGAAGGTAACAAACAATACAATAAGTAAATTATATTATCTGCGGATATCGTTTTCGTCGGACGTGCTTATTACGGGCATAGCGATTTTTAGACTTTGGTATAAGTTAAATATTAGTATAAGTAACTTATATTTTGATGTGAAATAGTAGTAATAAGTAAATTAATATGTTTATTGGTGGACATTTTCCACTCCTTTCTATGAAAGTTATAAGAAAATTTAGAAAAAGCTATTAGTTTTATAGCTATGCATTAGAAATATATTAAGCTCGGCAGCACACTTGGCCTTAAAAGTTAAGTTACATTTGCGTACAGACTGAAATTATTCATATGAATTACATATTTAATGATTTTATTATAATAAAACCATCATATATAACTATATATATAAAATGTTTATTTAAACTGAGTAGTTTTTAAAAATGTTAAAACTATTAATATACCAAAATATCGCTTATCACTCACATCTTACTCACCAAGGATCAACCGGGATAGGCGTGTAAAAAGCTAGGTCGCAATGCATGCCAATTCCTGCGCGCCGGACAGCACCGGACGTGTACTGGTGACATAGAAATATTTTATAGGTTTAAAATTATATCTTACATTTTAACGTTATTTAGTTAGTTTCGAATAGTGTAAGATGGTTTTTGGCTAAAATTGATTTTAAAAGTAAAAAGAATACCAAGCGTCTTTTTAAAATATTAGCTGTAATACTATTTTACATTGTATTTTATAAAGATTTTAAATAATTAAATAATTTTATTTTTTACCGCTCTAGTAAGATTCGTGCGGCGTTAAGTCTTGCGCCACTCAACACACGCATGTTTTAGACATGCGTCATGTATTTAAGTGGAAAGCGAAGAACGGAGTGTCTTGACACTAGATTTTCTCTGCGTACAAAAATTTTAAGCTAAGCGGGACTCACACCCGCACCTCTAGAAAACCATAAAATAAGACAATAAAACACTATCATATTTGAAAGAAACATATTATAAGGAATATAAGTAATTTAAAACGTCATTTGCACCATCCTCCTCATTCCCAAAGGAAGTTTCTGTCGGTACCAGCCGTGACCGGTGTGCGAATCAAGTCGGGTTTCAATTGCCCACACCCTGGACTAGGGATGCAACTACCCTCCTATTTCGCAACTTAGCTCCCTTTTTAAAGGACTTTAGATTTTTTTTCTTTTGTACTTGGCGCGGCTCGGCTAGGATCTCTTTCTACTTTGATAAAGAGCGTATATTTTAGTTCTGAAATTGTATGACAATGTCTCGTTGAGTTCCGAAGGCGAAGTGTGGCGTTAAGTCAATCAACACACAGTATCTTGATTTTGGGAGAAACGTGAAAAATATAGTGTCTTGATTTAAATACGTACATACCTTATTATACGAAAAAAGCATAAACTGCTTTTATTATAAACTAATATCAACATCAAAATAACCTTATTAAAGTTGTACTTTACAAGCATTGTTATTAATGACTTAAAAATGTTATTTTAAATTCATTTATAATACAAGACCCTAAAGCAAACTTCATAGTATTTAAATACTTGTAGTCTCTGTTAGGTCATGAGACCTAATTCAGTAATATTACGTCATATTAAGTAATTTCATTTTAGTTGTTAAAATTTCTTAAAGTTGGCTAGCTCTTTGTAAAACTTATGTAATAACATTATAATTAACATCTATTAAAATTATATTTATGTCTAATAAGAAAAATGTCTAATTTACCAATCCATAAAGCAATGAATTTTAGCAAAAGCTTAAACGTTAGACGAGCTTTATATTATATTTTTTAAATTAAAAAGCCTGAAAAAGTTTTAACTTAATTTCTTTTTATCTGGGAATAAAATAGGTTTTTTTACATACAGTATTTTTCAGTTAGTTTCAAGCAAGACAAGATAGCCAGGGAGACCTAAGTACTCCCCTGAAGTCAAAGTCAAATAGTTTTATTCATAATAAGCATATAAATCATACATGATTTTTTTTATGTCAAATAATTTAACACCGGTTCACTAAAGTAAACCGGCGCAAGAGATGCAGCGGGACTTTTTTATAAAGTCAATAATTTACAGATTTACTATTTTTAGTTGGTTATATATAACCAATATTTAAAAGGTATCATTTAAAAGATATATAATATTTGAAAGGTATCATTATAATGATACCTTTTAAATAGACGGAAACATCTTTTCTCAATTTTTTTAGGTTCCGATACAGAACTTTCTCGAACGTTTTCTGGGATTCTGTGATTCGCGGTAAGTTTTAGCCTATTTCTTGCAATAATATCATGTACAACACCGATTTTGGTAAAATCATTAATATTTTTCTTAAAATACATTACAAAGGCTGATAGCTGTTACATGAGGTCGTGGGCGGCGGTGATCACTTACCATCAGGTCACGAACGCTCGTTTGCCTTGTCACAAAAAAAGGCGTTTTAAAAATGTATTAACAAGCAACAGTCAGTATATTAATTTCCTTAAATTTTTGCCTTACAGTAGGAATAGTTTCAAGACATACCGCTTTCTGCCCGAATGAGATTGCACTTTAAGTGGTGAAACACATCGTCTTTTTTAGAAGTACCAGAACGAGAATATTAAAATAAATATAATCCTCTCCCTGACTGAGGATTGAATTCACAGCCATTGCGTTTTCAGTCAGACGCTATCCCGCTGGGCCGGGATGGTCAAATTTAATTTATTTAAGCTAATATATTTTATCACCGATTAGAAATATACCAAGTGAGTTTCCATTTTCTCCCTCTCTCATTAAAGAAATAAAACAATTTCGAAATAAATTTTAAAGCTTTCAAATCTCTACATACATTTGCAGTTATGACGAGATTTCTCTTTTAGGTTACAAAAATCATCCCAGCAATATATTTTCGATATGAAATGTAAATTCTTATTTATTGTAAGGATGCTAGGTGCGGGTGTAAATTGTCGCTAGAAATATCGAATATTCGGAACGGATGTCGAACTGAATATTTTTAGTGCGATTTATGTTATTTTTGAAAGGCACTGACTAATTTTATGATTCTAATCCTGTGAATTTGCGAAAAGTTGTAGTGTGTTTTATGCTTATCCTTATTTGAGTGCACGCACCTCAATAAATACACTTGTATTCAGATTTCTGTTTTAGCAAAAGTGCGACGGATATTGATATTGTTTTTGAATCTTTATTTGTGTAGTGTGTGGTCATTTTTCTTTTATATTAATTTGATTCAATATCAGAATTCATTTATTTGAATAAATAACTTAATTATCAGTTACTGAATAAAACAATATTACATATAAATCGTGTTTTCGTCTAGCGTACCCATATTTTTAGGTAATCATAAATCCAAAACAATACCAAGAAAGTATCGATAAAATTTATAATAATTTGGTAATTTTTCGTTACATTCGTAGACAAAAGAGCACACAGTGCAACAATTACATACATTTTCCTCTATATATACTTTCCATCTATTTTACTTCTAGTTTAAGTTATATAGAGAATTTGGTAACTACCGCTTTATACTTATCTAGTGTCAGTCTCCAGCCATCTCTCGTACAACTAAATCCAGCGGGTGGATCTTTTGATTTTTAAGCCACCTATCGAGTAGCAAAACCTAAGTCTGAGCAGGCTAGAAAGATGTAGAGAATATTTTATATGTGAACGTTTCGCAGCTACAAATAAAGGCCTAATCGTTATATAAATTGGCGGGAATAAAGTTTAGACCTGTTTTACTAATATAAAATAAAATTTTGTATACAGAAGAAGCGCAAACCTTCAATTATATTTTATAAGAAATGCATTAAATTAATCACACAGCCTGTCATATGTTTGACATATACTTTTGTATAAACTGATATTGCATAATGAGATAAAAGATATCCAGTAACAATACGAGTACAGCGGTCTTCACCAATAAATATTTACATTTCATACTTATATACTTTCTACTACTACTTATAAATACGAAAGTAACTCTGTCTGTCTGTCTGCCTGTCTGTGTGCCTGTTTGTCTGCCTGTCTGTCTGCCTGTCATTGACGTCATCGTGGCCAAATCACTGAACGGATAGTTATGAAATTTTATATAGAGATATTTCAGGGTTTTGAGATGAACATAGGCTTTCCCTTTTTTATAGTTATTCATAGGAATTTCATTGTTTTACCAAAAGAACACCGTTAATGTAGAACTCAGCTTAAGTTCACGTGGGCGAGGCCGCGAGCTGGTTACTAGTATATGTATACAACGGGGAGACTAGTAAAAATAAAATGATTATTGAGCTTTATGTAGCAGCAAACGGGGCCACGAAAGATTTTATTTTTCCAAACCTTTAAACCACACAGCTTAATTAGAAGTTTCTTTCGTAATCTCCACTTCATCTACTATAGAATGCCTTAAAACTTATAAAACAACGTTCAATTCTCAATACTTTATGAATCGTTCAAAAGTTTTCATTACTGGGTGAAACTTGTACAAAATAAAGCCGAACTAAATAAAGTAGTTAGCGAGTGCTTGAAATATTTCAGAAGTTTGATTTGTTTTAAACAGCTTGCACTATAATAGGCTGTACAGGCTCTGGTTTTTTATTTTTCTTAATATCTTAAAACATCTATTACATTTAAAGGGATGCCAGAAACAACTGTCAAGATACGCCATTGTCCGCTTTACAATAACTTAACACCGCGTCTTGTTTAATTATTTATAACAGTTGCTTTTTTTTTATTTTTGCCGCGATCGTTATTTATTAATTTTGTCTTACTTCTTTGCAAAGACAAAGTCAAAACTTTTCATTTAAAATTAAAAAGAAACATGCTTTCATTTTTAAACGTCAAATAATTTACCACCCGTTCACTAAAGTCTCAAGCCTCAGACCTGAAAAGAACCGGCGTAAGAAACTCAGCGGGATAATTTTTTTAATGTATTATTTACATATCTATTAGTGACAATTACCTTTACCTACCTGTGAAATAGGGTGGTGCGAGCATTTAATTCCCAAGACGTGTTATCATATATAAAAAATTAGGTAGTAACCTTTAACACACAAACATCTGTTCACAAAAAAGACAAATTTAGAAAACGTATAAAAATTTGAACGCAGCAGGATTTGAACCCGCGCCTCTTGAAAACCGTTCAAGTCTTAAGCGGTTTTCAAGAGGCGTGGGTTCAAAACCCGCTGCGTTCAAATTCTTATACGTTTTCTAAATATGTCGGAAATTAAGAATGGAGTGAAAACTAGATTCGCTTATTTTTCTATGCGGCAAAAAGTGTGAAGCTGCCATTTTTGCTTAAACAAAAAGTGATATAATCATGAGTCATGACACAAGTATAAACTTGTGAATAATTATGGTGGAATTTAAAGCATTTCCGTCTATTAAGTTCCTTTCATGTTAAAAGCATAATATGAGAAGATATTAAATTGCGTATTTTTTTAAAAATAATAATCGGTTATAAATTTGAAATTATAGAGAACGCCTTTAATTAAGCATCGAAGTTATAATTTTATTTGTTGCTTTAATACATCGTTAGTCAACATTTTTTATTAAATATATGCAGCTGTAATATTTATTTTTGCGATCTTTAAGAATTTGTTTATAGTTTCAAGTTTTATCCCCCATAACCTTAGGGTAGAGAGAATCTAGTGTAAAGACTGATCACCAATATCCGCTTGAATTCAAGACATTGTATGTTGAATGGCGGGACTCAACGCCGCGCTTTGTCCTGTAAAAATAACAAACATAATGATTACCCCGAATGGGGATCGAGTTTACAATCATCGTATTTATAGTTGGACCCTCTCCCACTGCGTCGTGATGACCTCAATGCATAAATAATTGGACCAAGTAAATAATATTCTAAATTATTTTCAATTAGAGAATTAGTTCTTTAAACAAATTAAAATATAAAATTAATATAGAGAATTAATTAATTGCTAGTTTATTACCATACACAACTTTCGCGTTTTTTACGAGATAGAGAAGACATAAAGTTGGTTCAATATTTACTAAATAATATTTAAATAAAAAATAAATATGAATTCAACTCTATATTTGTAACCAAAAAAAACTGAAATAATAAATAAATTACCTAAAACCTCCAATTTAATCCAAGAGCCTATACTCGATACAACAAATTATATCATTTGACAAACTACTTGCTACGTCGCAATCGATCTTCGTCGTCCAGAGATTTACGGCCGTCACGATGCATATTGCTCGCGTGTTTGACGAGAGCGACGGGCCGACGCGTGTGGTGCCGCAATGGACTGTCAAGTTGAGATTGCATCGGATTTATAGCTGGGCTAATTTTAAGCTACAATATGATTTAATAAACCTAACTACTGCTACTGAAGGCAGGCATCTCCCGTTGAGGCATCATAGAGTTAAGTCCACAAAGAGAATATAGTGTTCAGACACTCCGTTTTCTCTGTCTGTCCAATAGATATTGGGTACTAATGTACCATGTATATGCATAGATCACTTAATGGTGTTCTATGCACATTTTATTTATTTATTTATACTTTACAATACACGACAATGAATATAAATAATGAAAGATAAAAAAAATGTGAAGCAGATACGCCAGTCTTATCGCTAAGCAGCGATCTCTTCTAGAGGACCTTAAGGTTAGGAGATTATGTCTATATTATTACCAAGTGTGAATCTAAGGTTGGGAGGATCCCAGATTAACTTGTGTCAATTTTTAGTCAATTTTAGTAAATTTTTTTGGTCTTCACAAAATTTCAGTTAACTTAACTACGGACCATTTCAGTATCACGGTGCTACATACTTAATAAATTAAACTAATTATTGATGCGAGTTTCTCAATTATATTTATCTCCTTGTTCGCACTTTCGTAAGTCCGTCTCGTATTTCTCCGATTTTAAGGTGACCTTTTTCAAAGGTTGAATCCGCGCCTAATTGCCACTAGAAGAGGTGTGTTTTTTTACATATATTCTTCAACATTGGTCCTTAGTGACTAATACGTTATAATCCATACTAATGTTGTAAATGCAAAAGTTAGGCCAGATTACTGATGGAGTTGTGATGAAATTATATTTTATAGAGATACTTAAGACTTGAGATGAACATAGGATTTTAGTCTTTCCAGGAATTTCATTGTTTTACGAAAAAAGTGCCCAAAAAAACTAAACATGTATAGTTCACGCGGGCGAAGCAGCGCGCGGGGCGCTAGTAAGAAATGTGTTAATACTAAAGTTGTTTAATAAGCTAGTCATAAATGCAAAGGTATGTAGTAACAGGCACAAAAAAAGACAATTGAATAGGAAACCTTTTTTTGGGTCAGGACAAGGAAATATGTTATATTTTTTTCAAAAGATGACACTCAAATATACTTTACAATTCATCTTTTGTATTATCACAATAGCATTGGAGTTAAAGATCATCACCTAAGATACACAAGTAGTTATTGTCATTTTCTTAACAACGTTATTTTTCAGATTTTTTTTTTGTCAATGTCTATCCATATCTCACTTTGTCACTCTGGCACCTAATTTTAATTTTGTTGACTTATACTCTTATTTTCTCAATTTTGATATTTCTTTTTGATGCTTTGTAAGAAATATCTAGTGTTTTGATATTTTTAAACCACGTGAAACAAAAAGTTAAACATTTTATTTATTGCGCTGCGTTGATCGTTATTTTATTCCACCTCGTTCAATCATCAGCTCCTCTCAATTCAGATCTCTCAATTCAGATCTCTCAATTCAGATCTCTCAATTCAGATCTCTCAATTCAGATCTCTCAATTCAGATCTCTCAATTCAGAGAGTCCGGGGAGAGTAAACTGGTAACTGGTCTGTAAACCGGTCGTTTGGGGTCACTTTCCTTTCACTTTACCCGCCACAATTAGTTTTTCAAGTTTGTTGGTTAAATTTTGACACGCAACGTGAAATCTAATGAAAATTATTTGTAGCTTTTTTTTAAAGTTATTTACATACTTAATAAATTGAAAAATAATGTTGGAAAACATATAAAATATATTGTATTAAACGTGTTAATATTTCGACGCAGCAGGATGTAGAGCGGATGGCTGGTCAGAGCGTTTGGACGGTTTCCAAGAAGCGCGGGTTTGAATGCCGCAGCGTTCTTTTCGACTTTACATTTGAAACTACCTGCCTTTCAATTTAAATTTCAATTACAACAATTCAACTTCACAAAAATACAGCCAAATTAATCAACTTCATGTACAAAAGTCGGTTAGAACAGCAATATGATAAACTTACAGAATTCTTGAATACAAAAAATTCAGAAACCCCTAACTTCTGCTAACATTGTAATAACTCGAAACTTAGTGGACCGGCCTCTGAAACAATGGAAGGGAAATTTTTTCTTACAAAAAATTTTTGCTTTATCTCAAGATATTCATTGCCACAAGTTCTTTGTAACCAAATAAACTCCTGTATAAATCTACATAATAAGGATGGGATGAAGTGCGGACTTAGTTGATTGGATAAGAATTTGGCTTTTTTTGTTGTAATATTTTAAGATTTTATATTTAAAAGTGATAATATAACTTGTTGCTAAGTTAGGAATTGTAAAAAAATAAATATTTATTGCTTCAAGCTTTTTCTCTCTTTCGCCACTTCCCGCCCAAAATCGAGACGATACGTGTTGAGTGGCAGAACTCAATACTGCGCTTTCTCTTAGGCACCAGAGTGGAGGAATGAAAATATTTTAAATGTAATCATTCCCCGGAGTGGGAATCGAACCCACCACCAATCGCGTTCGATCCACGATATCCTAATGGCAATGATAAGGGAAGTTATATAATGTGTTGGTAATTTACATTTTTATCGTCATCATTTGAATGTTAACTTGATGATTATGGGTTCGATTCTCATTCGGGGGAATGAACATATTTAAATTATTTTTTATTTCTTTGCTCTGAAAAGACAAAGCGCAGTATTGAATTCCACCACTCAACACGCAAGGTCTCAAATTTTGAAAGAAAACGGAGAACGGAGTGTCACTACGGACGTTAGGGAAAAAACGGAAGCTGTTGAAAACATTACAAACAATTGTTTTTTGTTTCAATACAATAATTTTGCTTTGTTGAAGGAATCCAACACGGTGTCTAATCAATCATACTCTAATAAAGAGTTTTGTTGAACCTAAGCATAACAAATTATGCATTTAAACTGTAATAATGTATATAAATACTTTAAAACCTACAAATTGCATCGATAAGAGCAACTCGGTATAAAGCCCTATGAAAAATGGCGGGGCTTAACCCTTCAGGGGCACGTCGGGGCAGGTAATTAGTGGCGATTTGTTATACACGGCTTGATATAGACATAGACCTTAGGCTTATACGACAAGTCATTGTAATGTCGAAATATTTTTTATTCTCTTTTTCTTTTTGCAGATACTTAATGTAGGGACTCTATATTTTCAGTTTTATGTCTAACTAAATTATATAGCGTGTTGGGTAGTGGATTAATAAATTTGGCATTTTAAAACGATATATTATTTTAAATTCCCAATCGCACTTACAGTCAGATGCTGCCCCCCTGCGATCTGCTTCAATGGCCCCGATAGGGATGTGGGCCCCACTCTCGTTTTACTCTTTAAAATATTTTAATTTTTCCGCTCTGGTTTATAAGACAAAGCGTAGAGCGGCGTTGAGGTCCGTCACTCAACACACAATATCCCGAGTTTGGGCGGAAAGTAGAGAACAGAATGACTTGACACTAGGTTTAAAGTGTTATTCTCACATTTATTAAATTGAAAATCATTTTTAGAAAACGTACAAATTATATTTTAATAAGCGTATTAGAATTTAGACACAATCAGATGTAGAACGTAGGCTTCTAAGCCATGCGTTCTGACCTCAAGGTCAGAGCGCTTGGACGGCTTCCAAGAGGTGCGGATTCGAATCCCGCTGCGTTCTAATTTTATACAATTTTTATACAAGACACAAAAGTCTGCCTACATCCTCGACAAAATTGAATATTACAACAGTATATTTTTATATAAAGTTTTATTTTAAGGAAGCACACCGCGTAGGTTTGATATTTGCTTTCGCCGCCTACAATAATATACATAATACGTGTTCACTGATAATATTACTTTAGTCTAAACTAAGTATATTTATTAAGGTTTTATTCTTTTCTTTAAACAAAACAGTTTTCTTTTGTATCATATTGTAAGGAAATTTGTGCTATTTATAGTTTTTTTTTTATATTTATTGATACTAACAACTACCAAAATTATTTTAGAAAAACGACATAAAAATGTAAATCTGATGATGAGTTTTAAGAAAAAATCAATTCTATATATATAT